>VWYK01067407.1:0-13903 GCA_013399775.1 Semnornis frantzii
TATTATTACTAGTATTATTATTACAAAAGAGGAACAAAGGTTTAACTTACCAGCACTGTTAGAACAAAATCTCTAGCCTAACCTGTACTAGATGTACCCATATCTAGAGGCCCTCAAGACCATAGAGGCTTCCTTACGTGTAGGCAAGCATTTACAGCTTGCATCAGGTCACATCAATTCCTGACTATCAGTTTTGTTTTTCAAGTTCATGGCACAGTTCTAGCTCCAAATTTGGCTTTGACAAAACTCTGACTTTAGGAAAACCCATTAGCCAACATAAGTGTTACACAGAAATACATTCAAGTTAATCCCACCCAGTGATCTACAAGGTGCTATTTCTGATGACAAAACAGTTGAGTCATAACTGTCCTTAGGGCATTAAACAGGAGTTCATCCATTTTGATGCATTTACAGTTTTGGCTTCTGAGCATCACTCCTAATACCTCCAGTTCTAGTAACAGGAAGGGAATTATAAAAAGAGAATGTCTAAACAATTGCAACAGTGATCTTGTATCTGAACTCTCAGAAGCTCCATGAGGATTGCAGAACACAGATTCACAATAAAACTCTCCAATTATTAATCAATTAAGCCCTACAATCCTAATCAACACACTGAGGAGCTGTGCTTATTCGTCACCACTCTTCTCAACTGAAAACTGCTCTCAAGAGAGGAGGAGGAGGAGGCTAAAAGGCTCTGAAAACCATGGTAGATTCTAGGGGGGTCAAACCACATCATGTATCCCCGACATACCCCTCATCAGAACACGCCTGCATGAAGTAGCATCAGAATGCTTTTGCGTTCAGTTCCCAATAAAGAGGAATTCAACTGCTCCTGCAAATCCTGTTCAGAGTTNACTTTCCAGCCAGTCAGGGAGCTCCATCTCCACTGGGAAGAGCTGCTAGAGAACAAGTTAAAGCCTTCTAATCCGGAGCACAGAGCTACATTGCCTCCAACGGCCTTCCCAGCTCTTTTCCCATCTCTGATCCTACACAGAAGATGTTACACTGACACGAGGCAAACTAAAGAGCTCTTGCCTTACTCCTTTAAGGTGTATGTGCGATGCACATTCCTAGATGGCAAATGACACCACCCCTCCAGCATTACCAGCACCTTTGACAGCTGAAGTTAAACTCCATATAACTCCCCTGACACCCTTTATTGGGCCCCGGAGTTACTCCGCAGCCTGACAGACACTTCTAGTACTCCCACTTACTGGACTTATCGCATGTGTGAGCGCTGCGCCAGGTGGTCAGGCTGTGCTGCTGCAGCTGCCTAGCAACAGATGTTTCTGCATGCCCCTGAGGAGAGGGTCAGCAAGGCCAGAGATAAAACCAACAGTGATTTTCCACTGCTTTGTCACTGGACAGGAATCCTGTAAACCCTCTACAGTAATCAAAGTCAGTTACTAAGAAAGGACCTACTGGAGCAGGTCCAGAGAAGGGTCATGATGATCAGAGGGCTGGAGCTCCTATGAAGACATGCTGAGAGAGTTAGGGTTGTTATGCTTGGACAAGAGAAGGCTCTGAGGAGAGGTTATAGCAGCCTTACATTACCTGAAGGGGACCTACAGGAATGCTGTGAAGGGATTGTTTACAAGGGCATATAGTAATACAATGAGGGACAATACTAGAGCAGGATAGATTTGTCAGACATTAAGTTCTTCAAGAGAATAACAAAATGCTGGAACATATTGCCCAGAGAGATGGTGGAGGTCCCATACCCAGAGACATTTAAGGTCAAACTTGATGGGGCCCTGAGCACCCTGATCTAGTTGGAGACGACCCTGCTGACTGCAGGAGTGTTGGACAATATGACATTCCAGGGTCCCTTCCAACTCAGTATTTTCTGTGATTCTATGACTCTGTCCAAGAATTCACGAGCACAAACTGGAGACTAAATTCCACCTTCTGACATCAAGGTAAGCTTGCTGAAAAGTCACCTAGCTTATGGCTGTGGTTAAAGCAAACCATCTTGCAGCACAGAAAAAGTGAAGATTTTTTGAAGATTTTTTCCATCTAAGAATCAGTAATGAAACAAACAAAAAAAAAAAACCCACACCAAAACAGAANAAAAAAAAAAAAAAAAAAACCCACACCAAAAAAAAAAAAAAAAAAAAAAAAGGGGGGGAAAAAAGACCAGAAAGCAAAGTTCGGATTATGAATTCAGTCAAATGTTTGTGCAGGAAATAAAAACTAAAGCTCTGTATGAGTTGAAGTATGTAAGTGAAATGTCACATAATTTTAAACATGTTATGATCAGATTATATTAATGGTAATTAGATAATCAACGTCAAACCCTCGGGAGCGCAGAGGAAATGCAAAAATTGTACAGTCAGTACTGAAAATTTGTGGAGTACAAATCAAATCTGCAATATATAAGAACCTCTACTGCTTTGACTCACATAAACTCCTCTCCATGCTCCTACCTAATCACCTTTTCACACTGATGGCCCAGCTGTTGTGTTTTGGCTTACATTCTGCCCTCCAGAAACAGCGGGACAGAGAGACGCTGCTAGAAGCACTGTTGCTGGAGGTAAGCAAGTTGCTTGCTGGTGACTAAGCAGTCTCCCTCACACAGTTCTGCCACAAGCACAGCTCACCAGTTGCTATAGCACCTACTTCAACTGAGATTCAGGAGATGTTGCTGGGACAACCAGAATGTCTTGGGTATCACCAGACACAGTTGCAAACAGACATTAAAAGAGAGACAAGGTGGGTAGGGCCTCCCTGCTCTTTCTTAGATTGCTGAGCCCAAATAGGGCAGCCCTTCTCTTCTCAAACTTTCTGCTTACAGATGGACAGTCCATGGAGCCAATCTGCTCCACTGCCATGTCTCTGCTCTAATTCATAAAATCAGGGATTTCCTCCTCTTGCCTGCCCGTTTCAGACAGGCAGTTGGAAGTTCTCCTGAGCAATTGTTTGGTCCTCCCAAGCCCTTTCAGAATGCTATTTCCAGACTCCAAAACAGTTCACACAGGGAAGGAAGAATGGTGGCATTCCCACAGACAGCCTGCCACTGTCACACAGCATTCTTAGAATTTTAGAAGCTTTAAAATCTATAGTAGGCAACGGCTATGTTTCTTCAACTTTAAAACAACACAATTTAATTCTAAGAGAGTAATTTCAGAATTAAGACTTCCAAAAACCATTGCAAAGCTAGCACACAGCTCTGCTCTTCTGTGTACGGTTCCTCCAACTGTGATCATGCAAAGTGCTGTATAAGAAGACCAAGTGTAATGAAAGAGATGGCATTCAAGTGACATTTTTGTTGTTACCTGCACAAATAGGCTGAAGAAGAATACAAGAAAGACTAAGAAATACAGAAGAGAACAGGTTGAGTAGCCAAATCCTCCAAACTGCCACACTTCTGGCACATTGTGCTGATGCTGAACAGTTCCTGCAACCCATGCATGCAAAGAAGGATTCATCTTGCCTCAAACCAAAGACTGCAGTCTACCTGCAATATGAAGCCGCACCACCACTCTCAGTCAAAGACCACCACTCTGCACAGTGACTCTTCCTTTCCCTAAGCCCAGTTCCTCATCAGAAGCCAGACTTCTGGAAACTTTTACAAGGCCTAAGTCTCATCATCTCTTTCATAGATGTAGTACCTGTGCCTTTAAAACATTCAAAGGAACACTGGAGAAAACAGGCAGAAACAACAGGTCTTACTAAGGAAAAATCATGTCAGTCCCTGAATTCCATCATTCTTGGTATTAATTTTAAATGGATAAAATGCTTTGCTGACTTAGAAAATTCCATTTTTATGCTTTGTTCTGTTCAGGGTTAAAGGGTTTGTCCTGTTAAAGCTATATGGAGAGAGAATGCTCTAAGAACACTCTGTCTTTTGTATTTTAATTGCTCTTTGGTTGCTGTGATCTCTCTTTAAAGTCTTCTATGGTGTGAGAAAAAAAGAGTATAAATTGGTTGTAAGTCCAGTCTTTCCAGCACCCACATTGCAAAGCTAGGTGTGAACTTTCTGTTTATCCGTACCCAGACCTCTTTCTCTCTCTCACTATCCATATCTCCTTCAGACACATTCCCAGAGGAAAAGGCAAACAAGGCCAGAATTTGTCCTTTAGCAATTCAGAGAAATTCCAAGAAGTTTAAGAGAAAAGAAAGTAACAGACAGGGCACTACGGAATCTATAGAAATTAAGATTAATAGTAGGAAGGGGCAATCTGAGCTCAGTAAGAGAGAATCTGAGCCCCCATATGTAATAGAAATTATATTTTAAGTGCAAAAAGGCACATTCTGAGCCATCCACTATAGTATTTTCACAATCAAATTAAGGATACTAACAATCTTCCCACAGATGAGTTAATCTCTTAGCTAGGTAAAATAACAGTCCCAGTTGCTGTCCATATTTCTGTAAAAGGAACATCACTGTGTCTTTGCTGCATGGCAGACTTATCAGTAGCAGATACCATGCAAGGCAGCAAGGAGATAACAGACCTACTATCAGCAGTGAGTGTGAGACTCTTTCTTGTGAAAGCCTTTTTTTTTCAGCGAGCTCTCCAGACATCCCACTTGAGGTGTGAAAGGCCTGGAAACAGCTAGGGTCACTTCTGCTGTTTCCATTTCAGCCATCCACAAAGAAGTGATTTAAATGTTTCAGTGTGCTCTCTATCTAAGAATAATCTCGCACGCCAGTATTTATTCTGCACCCAAAAATACTGTTGCAGTGCCAGAGTCAAAATATTTTACTGCACTCACTGCTCCTACACGTGTTCCTGTATGACTACAGTACACAGAAGTGACATTATTTTTGCATGGTAACATTTGGGCATTGAACATTCCCAATACTCCTGTAGTAAGCTTACAGGGCGTTCTCCAGCACAGAAAGTTTCATGGAATCCAACAAATGCCTTAGGTCTTTGGCTCAGTTTCATAGAGTAAAGCCTTTTCTACCTTCCATAGAGTAAAGCCTTTTCTACCTTCCATACTCACTGCATGCAGTAGAACAAGGTTCTTGTCAGCATGAATCTCCCTTTGTGAGAAGTTTTAACGCAACGTGAGAGGGGAAGGCTCTGCAAGATGGTCAGGTGCCCTGCTTGCACTCTGATGCTAACCTCCAGCAGATGAGCATGGCGGGCAGACAGAAGCAAGGTCATGGGAAGCTGTCACAGTAAGACTCAGTAAAGCTCATGTATATTTTTACCTTTTTTTTTCCTCTTTTTTTAATCTCTCCCTTCTTATTTTGAAATTAGTAAATATCCACATGGAAAGCAAAGAACCCATCCCTCCTGGAACTGAACTCCGGAAAAAACAAAGGTGTATAAAAGACAACATATCTGCTTACTTTTGCATGTGCTATGAAACACCCTGTGCTCTTGCAGTGTCATTCTCAAAAAAAACAAAAGGACAGGAATGATCATGGACACAATGAAGTACATATTGCTTTCACCTCCACTATCTCCATTGCTTACCTTCATTAACAGCATGAGGCTTAATAATGCAACAAGTACAGTTTGTGAATTTTGCGCTGTTGACTGGTCCACAATCTCCGCTGGAGGGAAAGAACAACTCCAGCTCCTGAAAATGATTGTAATTGAATATGTTTTAAATTGATCTAGTTGCATGCATCAGCCTTTATCAGAATTAAAAACATCTCAAGTATCCATAGTTACAGAAGATAAATTTTAATTATAGATTTTTGTGTTACAAATATTTTTTTCCTAATAATAGTCTCTCAGGTATATTTTTCTCTCTCTGGCACCATTGTTACAGTCATAAAAACATAACCTGGGTATTTCTTTGCCGTGACTTCCTTTTCATTCCTGCAATGCAAGGCATTTCTATTCAGAGCATTCAAAATGCTCTGAATCATCCCATAGAAGTGTTCCCAGTTTTTGGAATTCTCTCTTTTCCCTCAGTATCTTTCCCAAGCCTACTCCCATGAACGTGTATTTTACCTTCCTTCTGTCACATGACCTTTTTCACTATATGAGGTAAAACACAAACACCATCCATCTCTCAGCATGCTTTCTTTACATGTACAAAACTGATCTCCATTTTTTGTTTACTCTCTGTCTTAAGCAACTAAATTTTGTCTAAAACTGTCAACTCACTTCTCATACCTTACTGACCCAATTTTTACTTGCTTTTGTCTTACAGAACTGAAGTTGATTAACTCAATTGCTCTCATTTCTGGGATGAATCAAAAGATCCTCTTTGCCTCCAATCACTTCCTTTCTTTCCACCATCACTATTCAGGTATCATACAGCTTGTGTCTTAGACCACACCAGGGTGAGTTTCACAGCCTGGTTTCTGTTTCTCTGTTCACTGCCAGCTTCTCACTTTTTCCATACCATTTATTCATACATGTTACACAATCTGCCAGTAAACGTCAGTCAAAATCAGTCAAATGCTCAAAACATAGATTCTATTTCACACCCACTGGTCAAATTCAGACTTGATAAATGATAAATTTCTATTTAAGGTAAATAATTCTATTCTGGAAATACTACTACCAAATCTATCACATTTTTTCCTGTTTAACAGTAGTAGTGCTAAAGGCCATTTCCTGGAACTGTCTCATCATTTTACTAGCTCAGTTCAGATGGAATAGACTTAGTTATCTTCCAGGCATTAGCTCATGGCACTCTGACAATGCTTGTAGTCCTTATTTCAACAAATTATACAATACAATCTTTCAACAGAAAGCAAAATGGGATTTTTTTGTGTCCTAGCAAATAATCCATATTTTAAGTGGCTATATCTGAGACAAAAACTTACATGCTTCTACTAATAAAATACTGCATGCTCCAAAGCCCTTGTCTGCCTCTGCTAATGGTTATTCTAAAAGAAGCAGTCAGTAAAATATTTACAATCATTAACACTCTCTCTTATCCATTAAAAGTAAAAAAAAAAAAAAGGAAAGTAACTATATAATGCAGAAAGACAGAGAATCTTAAAACAAAATTATTTTCCTTCCCCTTTATTCCTGATCTAAAGAAATTAAAAAATTTGGCATGCAGAGGGACACCAGCTTCAAGTATACCAGAGATATACTCTCTCTTGCCATTTAGTCTGCAGAAGAACAACGCAATCTTCCACTCTAACTGCTCAGTTTACCACACATCCATTAAATGTGGTTGAAACTTCAGTGTTCCTTCAGGAGAGTTTGTTTAGGTCTCTTCATCTTATATTTCTTTTTAGCAAAACTACAAGGTGCATCTAACTAGTTATCATGGCAACTGATATAGAGCCATGTAATATAGGACCTACTAAATTAAAATAAGCATAGGGGTTATTAAATTCACAACTTGGGTTGGTTTATTGAAGATTGGTATTAGCAACACATAGAAAAGTTAAACAACACTCATTTAACAAAAATAAGTAATTCATGTTAAATAATAAGAGAAGAATAGAGACTTTACAGAAGCCTTCCAGTGCCTGAAGGGGACCTATGGGAACAGTGGGGAGATATTTTTTGCAAGGGCCCATGGTGATAGGACAAGGGGCAATGGTTTTAAACTACAACAGGGTAGATTTAGATTGGACATCAGAAAGAAGTTCTTTCCTATGAGGGTAACAAAATAATCCCAGTCATAAAACGCCACAGATCAATGAGGCCTTGAAACAGCATTCAGTAAAACGCAAAAAGAACAAACTTCAGCCAAGTCACATTGAAGTCTCTAATCAAAATTTGATGCTAATACATGCTCTTTCTGACACACTCAGTTCAAAAGCTGGCACAGCTGTCATAGTACATAGGAACAAAGAGAAACTTTGATCCTTATGCAAGGAGACAGCTATTTAACCAGAACTACAAAGACATTTTAACGACTATAACTCTGATTCAATAGAAAAGATCAATTTTGTCCAAACTCCTTCTGACTCTACCATCTTCATCAAGTCTGCCAGCAGAAAAAATACTTCAGGTCCAGCACAGGATTTCTTGCCAAAATCAGTGGCACACAGAGAGGATCCAGCTGCCCAGGTATGGTGCAGACAAGCAAGATGAGTGCTCAGACAACAGAAAACCAGGACAACTGATAGCTTGCTGTGCCACACAGCCTAACAGCCTGTCAGAAGAAGCAGGTAACCAGCTGTACCTGCCACCAGGATATAACCTCTACATATATTTTCTAGTATATGGTACTTGGCAGTTTATTAGGTTTTCTAGGGCAGGTCTCTTTCCAGATGTGCTATTCTGGTTGTACCAATTTCAAAGAGGAAAGACTAGGATCAAGGAAGCAACAACTGGTATCTCTTCCCCGATGGTCTAAAGCTAAGATTACAGAATTACAACAGAAGGGTTTGAGCTTGAAGGGATCTTAAAGATAATCTACTTCCAACCAGTTTGCCATGGGCAGAGACATCTCCCACTAGAACAGGTTGCTCAAAGCCTCATCTGGCCTGGCCTGAAACACCTCCAGGGATGAGGCACCCACAACTTCTCTGGGCAACACATTCCAGTGTCTCTCCACCCTCATAGTAAAGAACTTCTTCCTAATGTCCAATCTAAGTCTACCCTGCTCTAGTTTAAAAATATTTCTTCTTGTCCTATCACCCTTACAAAAAGTCTCTCTCCAGCTTTCCTATAGGCCCTCTTCAGGTACTAGAAGGCCACTAAAAGATCTTCCTGGAGCCTTCTTTTCTTCAGGTTGAACAGACCCAACTCGCTCAGTCTGTCCTTGATGGAGCAGTGCTCTAGCCCTCTGATCATCTTTGTGATCCTGCTCTAGACCCTCTCCAACAAATCCATGTCTTTCTTGCACTGGGGGTTCCACAGCTGGATGTAGTACTCCAGGTGGGGTCTCACAAGAGCAGAGTAGAGGGGCAAAACCTCCTCCCTTGACCTGCTGGCCACGCCTCTTTTGCTGCAACCCAGGATATCTCGAATTTTGGAGCTGCCAGTGCATATTGCTGGGTCACGTCTATTGCCTCATTCACCAGCACAATACCAATCATGAGGCAAACTTTATTCTTGCCATCATTATCAGCATACCTACCCCACAGCAACACAGTCATCTCAATTCTGTAGAAATGTTAGTAGCATTTATCACTCAGTCCCAGGCCTTTTCCTGAGCCCTAAGGGAAAAAATACACTGCAACCACAGCAAAAGGGAACCAAACTCCTCACTGTATTACCTCTCTAAACACAACCTACTATAAAGCGGCCTGTTCTCTTAATTAGTCATTCTGAACAATAACAGCAGAGAGAAGTAAGCTGCAGGCAGAGGACTAGTGAGGATTGTGGAGAAGAACAGATAAGGGAAACACAGGAGGGCAGAAAAGGACTTAATTGTTTAATCCCTTTCTTTTTATGACCAACATCAGGAGTCTAAAAGTAGGTTATGCAAACTACGCAATTAACTCAATGTTTGTGTTGCACAGAAGAGATTAAAAATGACCAGGCATGCGCTCCTGATCAAAGTGCCCAAGGTATCCCTTTGTGACAAGATTTCTGTTTTCAGACATTTCATTTTTCCATGCTAAAAGGGACCTATGAAGAATATCTAAACTAGTTCTGAAGTGGGGGAAAATGAGTAATTCCTGACCCATTTGTTACCAGATAAAGCAAATATAAAACTCAAACAGTCAAAAACTTACTTGAGCAGCTGAAGCAACAGTATCTGGGCCATGAGCTGCATTTCTTAGGCCATCATGCCCAAAGCTGACTCTGATACTGTCTGGTGCATCAGTCTGAGCCACTGCAGAGTTTGCTGGCCCCAGTAACGTTTTCCATTTACAAACTGCATCATCTCCTAAGATTTCCATAGCAACAATGGGACCACTTGTTATAAACTGAAGAAGCTCACTGCAAAGTGGAAACAGCACATGGTGATCCACAGTACAAACTAAAATCAACAACAACATATGATCCAGTGAAGGCGCTCAGAACTCAGTTTGGCAAGGCTTTGTGCAACCTGATCTGCCTTTGAAGTTGGTTCTGCTTCAAGGAAGAAACTGGGGTAGGTCATGTGCAGACATCCCCTTCTTATTACGGTTATAGAATAAGACTAGATAATACAAACTCACTCAAGCTACAGTGTAGTACGTTAGATTTCAAAATCATTTCTAAAAAGATCAGTAGTGGCAACAGTGAAAGAGACCCTGCTAACCACGTGCCTCACAGGAACAGTTTCTAAGCATCTCTCTTCTGCACAGCAGGATTTCAGGACTTCCACACATGACCTGTGTGTGTTCCCCACTGGCATTACCTTCAGCATTGCTGTCAGTGAGCATGCACTGCTTCGCTGCCCTGTGATCTCTCCTGTGTATTTTGCCTAGCCAAAACCCAAAGCGGGCAAGAAAGGAGAAGTAAGATTTGGAGAGTTTTGGAAAACTTATGGTCTCAAGTTTTGTCAGGGGAGGTTTAGGAAAAATTTCTTCACAGAAAGGGTTATCAGGCATTGGAACAAGCTGCCCAGGGCGGCTAGTGGAGTCACCATCCCAGAGGTATTTAAAAGACATGTGGATGTGGCGCTTAAGGACTTGGTTTAGTGGTAGTGACATAGCAGCAACTGTGGGATTGTGAGCTGTGAGTGAGTAGTTGGACTTGATGATCTCAAAGGTCACTTCCAACACCAACAGTTCTATGATTCTGTGATAAATTCTGCAAGAGAGAAGGGACTTAACCACAAAGCAAGTCAGCATATGCTGGCATACGCTGATGCCAACTGATTTTAATAGGATGAATTTGAGTAAGAAGAAGAGATTGTAAGGATTGGCCTGCCTCCTGTCCTGACCACCTCACTTAGAGAGGAGAAACCCACACAAAATTGGAAACCCAAATGTTCTATTTGAAATCTGAACAAAATGACATTACTATAATTTTGTATCTTTATAAAACATGCCTATCAACAAGTCTTGCCTTTTCACTCTGTAGTCTGGACAGAACCAACAAAGAAGAAAGTTGACTCAATGCTTTTTGTATTACTTTCTTTAACAAACAAACAAACCAACAAAAAGAAACCCCAAAGTTTTATCCAATTATAATTATTATTGAGTATGTTGTATGTTTCTCCAACCATATTCTTCCTAATCATAATATATGCAATGATTAGTGGGAAACAAGAGCAGAGAAATCCTGCTAGGAATGATATGGCCATGGTAGTGTTAGGTCAATAGTTGTACTTGATGATCTTAGAGGTCTTTTCCAACCAAAACAAGTCTATGATATTAAAACTAGGAAAAGTTACATAAAGAAACTACACATAGAAATGCCACAAGGAACTCAATTCTGTTGGTCTGACACTGCTTGCTTAGGGTTCAGTTAAATGCCTTGCACAAAAATAACCCCAATTTAAAAAAAAAAAAAAAAAGGCATTTCCACAACACTGCTTATCATGCAGACTAATCCTGAATCTTATTTTTTTTTTACATTCTTTAATATGAAAAAGATTCTTCTGATAAAAAGCAGAATTGCTAATTTTCCCTACTATTCATTAAACTTTGATTGACTAGTGAACCTGCCAATGATACCTGAATTTAAAGATGATATGATGATAAATATTAATGAGCCAGAGATTTCACACATCATTACCTTCAAGATTCTTGTTCTGTTTGATTTGTAACACTTTACAACTATTTGTTTCTGAAATTCTGTACAGAAGATGTAGCCAGTGGGACTGTAGGACGGGAAACATGCACATCACAGTGGAAAAAGATAGAGCTACCATTAGTGTAGACAGACGTCTATGAAATAACCCTACAGGCAAAATTCTTGGTTATTTATCAGCATACTCAAGCAGGCTTACTCAGTAAGGAAAAGGCAATTCTCAATTTTCTTCTGATCTCCAACACTGTCAGACACAGCCTGGGGCCATGTCTCCAAAAAGAGCTTGAGTTTGGACCCACAATGTAGCAGCTGCTGTTGCAGAACAGCCAGTAGACTGTAATATTTAATCATTCATAACAGTACTGAAACCAGGTCTTTTGACCGAATCGGTGCAAACACAGGTTTCAACATGTCTGAAAAAAAAAACAGGGCAGAGCTGCACTCTCTTCCTAAAAGAGGCAGTCTGTCAAATCCAGAGAAGAGAAAAGAAAGATGTTTGTTGGCAATTTCAGATGAACTAGAAATGACACAATCTCTAGGTCATAACCATCAGTTTGGGCAGTGACAGAAAGCCTAAAGTTTTTCATGCCAGGTGGAGCAGCCTAGCATCATGGAAGTTTTGTCCAAAGGTACAGCAAACAACTGCACCATGCACTATCCTTTCAGTTACCTATGATTTGGGTTATTTGTTACCAAACCAATTCTCACAGATAAGTGTTCCCCTCCTAATTTGTATTACCTTCAAGCTCCACCCTGATCCTGAAGATGTTCCTTCCCTTAGCTTTGAAGTTTCACCTTGCTAGGAGCATTTTCACTTCTAAGTGACCAAAGGCATTCCCCTGATATCATCGGGCTGTAAAGAGCCTGAGTTAAACACATGAATAGCTGAAAAAAGGATCTGTCCCTGGAGGCATACAAGCAAGGTGCACACTTTGCAAATACCTTCCCCCAACTGAAAAAAGTTCCAATTCTCCCATGGTCCTGCAGTATCAAGTATGGTAAAATTATCTTATGCATTAAATAAATTAACTTAATACATATCAGACTGAAATGCATATACTTACTTATAAAAAGGTTTAGATTGATGGTCTACATAGAATTCTGCTGCTTCTTTTCTGAAAGAGACATAAAAATAGATGTATAGACATATGCACAAGCAGTGTTCCATAGGGCTCAGTTTGGGGTCGGTCTCGTTTCGTATCTTTATGAATGATCCAGATGGGGCAACTGCCATCTGTGGAACAGCAATGTGCCCTTGTGGCCAAGACGGCCAATGGCATCCTGGGGTGCGTTAAGAATAGTGTGGCCAGCAGGTCAAGGCAGGTTCTCCTTCTCTTCTACTTTGCCCTGGTGAGGCCACATACAGGGACTTCATTGTGTCTAGGTCTGGGTTCCCCAGTTCAAGGGACAGGAAACTACTGGAGAGAGTTCAACAGAAGGCTACAAAGATGATTAAAGGACTGGAACATCCCTCTTGGAAATTTGGTTTTATCTGCAGAAACAATCTGTTGGTGTTTTACTGGTTTAGGTGATTTTGCTCACTTTGAACAGCACTCTTTACTGAAAGAAATTACTTGCATGTTTTTCAAATAGCCGATTCCAAGTATGAACGAAGGCACGGTTCTGCGACCTGCAATGGAACTTCTCACATCTTTCCCTTTTGCTGTTCAGACATAAGCCAAGTAGTGCCAGAGGAAAGAAATAACCTCAAGAAGAACCTCAGAAGAATTTCATTTTCCTAGCCTTGACAAATATTTGAGCAGCTTCTTTTATCAAAATGACCACCTGCTCATTGGAACTGAGTAATTCCTGGTTTCTTGCTTTCAGTTCACATAAAAGTATAAGCCATTCACAGTTCGAAAGATTTTCATTGACCATACAGTTCATATGCTTTCTTTCCAGTTCCTAACTAGGGCAGAAACAGGATTTTAAAATTATGCTAGTCACAGGAACTCCTGAAATCTCAAACTTCAAACCTACACTCTGAAAATAGCCTTAAGTTTTTGCTCACGTTTCACTATTCCACCAGAAAATCCTCTTCCGAGACTAATTCACCAAATAATTTTGGAAAGTGAATATGGAAAACGTTTGCAAACAGATTAAGTATTATAATCTCTGAACACAACGAAATATTTGAGGGATCTATTTTTGAGCTCTGCTATTCAGTTTCAATAAATATAAAACTGCAGTTGTGCTGTATAATCAAGTTCCTTTTACATTTCATCTCCCTCGTTCTCTGATTTTAAAGCATGGAAAACAGCGTTCATCTGGGAACACCAGATGACTAAAATGAGAGGCTAGAGAGCTGCTCTACCAAAGCAGGTGCCAGCCCTCATTTTTTTATCTTTGCTACAATTTTTACAGAAGACATCAATCTACTAAACAGTGAT
>VWYK01067412.1:9044-25150 GCA_013399775.1 Semnornis frantzii
TGGGGGGGCGGTTGGTTGATTGGTTTGGTTTGTTTTTAATGTGATTGTATGTCTATGATTCAGGATACATGAGATTAGTCTCTCACACATGTTTTTGCAGATATTGAGGTATGTTTGCTCTACACAAAGCTGCTAAGTGCAGAAGTACTGCAGGTCTGATTTTTAGTCATACTCTGCTACAGTCACCAGTGCATTCAAAAAGCACTCAAACCTTTTTTTGCTTTTTAGTATCTCCATGCCTCCTCACATAGGAATTACCTGTGATGCTGTGCATGTCATATGCAGTTTTCCCCCTCTCTAAGTGAAAAAGAGAGAAAAAATACTAATGAGGAAAAAATGCCCAAAATCTGGCATTCTGCTAGAAATAAAATAAATGAGTATACATTTATGAGAAAATAATTGTTAAGTCTTCGTTTCTGTGATGTAAAGGGATACATTGTTAATATTGCAAGAGTACTGATACCAAAATCTAGAGAAGATAAGCCCTTGGGTTTTGTCACACAGAGTGCACCACAGACACCTGTGAACTGACTTCTTCAGAGAGCCCATACTGTGATTGCTCAGATGTGTGCAGGAGTCAGGGTTAGAAGGAGAATTTCTTGCTTGGCTCCAAGAACTTTCCAACTTTTGTGGCCTGATTACTGCCAGTTAATTGACATGAGCATGAATCTTGAGAGTCCTGGGTGGACACCCAAGCACTTCTGTTTTTCTTTAATAAAATATCACTTTATTACATCAACCACATGAAACCCCAACAAAGTCAGCTGTGGAAAGTGTTGGCAGGGAGGGAGTGTGCATTTGTTTTCCAAGACCTTTATTAAGTGTTCAAACACACAAGCATATGTGTGACTGCTGAATCTTTATAACAACATCTGGTTTTGTAGGACTCCTAAATGACATTAAAAAATGCTTTATACCAGTTGTATCAAAAAGTAACTTTTATTGGTCTTCCCAATTTGCTGCAGTCTCTATTCGGCATAACTCTTAAGTGTTTTATTAACATCCTGCTGTTTATAATAGGCAGCAGCTAATACATTTTCATTGTGAACTCTCCTACTGCCTGTATTTACTAATTAATTTTTCTTTTGCTGTAAAACACTTTGGGGCTTATGCCTTATGAACACTGATAATTAAATGTGCTGCTACTTTTGAAGAGAAAGGAAAAAAAGGTTAATGACATTCTGTGATGTCTGATTGGTGACAAGACTGAAGTTCCCCTGCAGTAAATTTGTTCAGATGGAAATTTGTACTGTTAATGCTTTCTGACTTAATGGATATGTTGGTGAAGATACACAGCAGTATGCAGAATGTACAAATGTATAAATATGTTGATTTTTAATAAAAATAAATTTTAATTATGTTTGTCATTCATTCCTAGCTATATAAACTCTGGGATAAGAATGGCCAAGCAAAGCAGGGAGAAAGATTTTTCAGTGACAAATAGAGGATTCATCTGGGTGATTGACAGAGGTGGTCAGATGAAAAAGCTGGATCAAGATAGTGCAGGGTGCTAATGAACATAAGCGAGTGTCTTAACTAGTGAATTTCACTTCAGGGAAGAATTCAGGTGTGAGCGGCTACTGCCATTAATGATTGGGAAGATCTTGATCATTGCCTCTGTGTAGTCAGTGCAATCTCTTCCATGGTTGAATCCAATAGCTCCATGATGGGCCCGATCAGTGATGGCTGCATGGAGCAATACAAACACTGGTGTGCACGTTTTGAGAGGAAGACCTCAAACTGGCACCAGTGTTGATCTGGGGGCATAGGCAGGTGTTCGAGAGCAATAAAAGCAGAATCTGTTTACAGGGACACCTGTGGGACCAGGTAGAAAGTGAGTTTGATTTAGGGAAAATAAAGGTGTAAGTGCTGCCACAATAGGATGGTATTTATTGTTATTACTGGAGATCTTTCCCTCCCTAGGAGGTAAAAAGCAAAGTTACTGCCAGGGCCTAACAGATGAACCCTGGAAAGGGAGATTATTGTATCCCTGCAATGTGGAAATGAGACTGGAACATTTGGAAGTTGATGTTCCTCATCTTCCTCCTTGGTACTCAGGAGCAACAACTCTGATTTGGAGAAGGCTTCAGAGCCGAAGGGCCAAGTGCACCCCCCACTTCCAATGAAGAGGCTAAGGCCACCACAGTGGTACTGCTGATGAGGAAACTTGAGGAAATGGAGGGTGATGAGGAGGCAGTGGTAAGCTAAGGAAACCAGCTATCTCCAAGGGGAGGCAGCAAGGGAAGACTGCAGAGGGGAAGTATATAAAAAAGGGAGAAATCTGTGTTTAGGACCTAATTCAGCTGGTCTCCAACCCCACTCTGCAAGTGCTTGGGTTTTCTCTCCCTGCATCTTCCCTGCTCATGATACAGTAGAAATCATGCACATGACCAAAATGTACTGAGACTGCTGGCTAGAAATTAGAAGCAAGTGGTGGCCTTTGGGCAATCAGAAATGGGAAAACTGAATGAAATGTGACTCAGTCCTAAAAAGCACATCACTGGAAGACTCCTAATAGAATGTGACAGTAGCCAGGCAGGGGAAGAGGTGGTCACATCACAGGGTTGCACGCCATGAAAGGACATTATGTCCTTTGCCTGCTACATCCCTCTCACGTGGGTTTTGTGGATGTGATGGTTACCCTGGCAAACCCCAAAATGGGCAGACTTCACTGAAACTGCAGTTTGAATTTTGGTGTAAGTCAATCTGTCACCCTAATATTTTACTTCTCCTGAGCTTAAAATCACTTGATTCTTTGCATATGCTTTTGAATCATCAAGATCTGCTGTTTGTTTCAGGTTTGTGCAAACAATATGTTCACCTTTTGCTGCTGCATTTTTTAGCCAAAAGGAAGTTTATATCAAGAAATAATATTGCTGAGCCTTGGCTGTGTGCCATTTGATAACTTCATTTTAGCTGCAAGTGTGGCTTTGACAATATTGCACTGTTGCAGTTTTATTTGATATCTTAAAACTGAAAAACAAATGGGAACGTGCTCATTTCCCAGCTTGGTTTGTGTGTTAAGAACTCCTGGGTCAGAAAGAAAGCTGCAGAAGAAGGACTTCGGCAGTTCTTCCCCAATGTTCAGCTACTTCTCTAAAGCTGCTGCTTAGATATGGATCGCATCATAAATTCATAGAATGGTTTGGGTTTGAAAAGGCCTTAAATAGCATCTAGTTCCAACTGCCCTGCCATTTCAAGAACACCTTCCACTAGACCAGGTTGCTAAAGACCTCATCCAGCCTGACCTTTAACATCTTCAGGGACAGCATATCCATGATCTCCCTGGGTAACCTCTTCCAGTGTCTCACCACCCTTACTGTAAAGAATTTCTTCCTAATATCCAGTCTAAATCTGCCCTCTCAAGCTTCAATTCATTCCCTCTTGTCCTCTCACTACAAGCCCTTGTAAAATGTCCCTTCCCAGCTTTCTTATAGGCCCCTTTCAGGTACTTGAGCAAGGCAATGTAGCCACTAGCAATGTTGCAGACATCTTCTGGGTGCTGAAGGCAGGATGTGCACTGCATGGCTGAGAAGCTGTCAGAGTGAAAAATCCTACAAATAGAGCAGGAACTACAGTGAAGAGTCTTGTTTTGAAGATCAGGTGTATGGTCATTTGGCAAGGTTTCTAGAGCTCAATAAGGTCAACTTTGTTCCTTTGGCTGAACCAGAGTCTGCAGGCATGTTGGTGGGTGCTTAGCATACTCTTGCAGAGGGTGTTTGGGTTGCAAATATCAGAGTGCAGCCTGACATGGAAAGTAATGGGAAAATGTTACTGCAACAAGCATCACTTCATTAGCTCAGCCATCAGGAAATACACCCTGGAGAACCCTTGTTTGCATTTCCCCAACCATCCAGTGAGTAGCAGAAAGGCAACACAGAAAGCATCAACAAAAGCAGTTGCGGCTTTGACACATCGGGATTTCAGCTAGTTTTGCCTCTAGACAGTGATTAGAAAATGGTCCATACTAATTATCCAAATGGCAACTCCTTCCATATCTGACAAGTAATCAATAGAGTGTAGCTGAGTTTTGGCAGAAACGAGCCCCTAAGCTCCAAAGACCATAGTTGCAGGACAGCATGGGGTCAGAGAGGCCAGGGTTGCCAACAGAAACCTGATGGTTGAATGCAGAGTGGGTTTCAGTAGGTAACCAGGCTAACAGTAATAGTGCCTAAAAATCCAACAGCAGTTATGAAAGACAATTGCCAGTAATCCTCTGAAGAGCCTGCCTTGTGAACGAGCTACTGATATCAAGTGAGACTGACCACATGCATGGGTGTGAGAATCCTAGAAAAATGTAGGCTCTCCACAGACAGACTTGTTAGAGCTCAGCTCAAAGCAAGGTCACTTTGTGCCTGGTTAGTTGTCTTGTTTTAGACTAGTGCCGACAAGATTGAGAAGGGTCCAGGTATCTTCTGATCAGCCAGAGGGAAGAAATGCTTAAGCATCCACAAGATTCTGGTGCATAAAGGCTTAAAAGAGCATCTGTCTTGGGGGAATTGTGCGGGGGGGTTGGGATTTTTTTATTCAAATATTACAGAAGAACTGGATAAACAGGGATTTTCTGGAAACTTGTAAGCTACCAATGACAGTTTCAAAACTGTTTGCTGGTTCTCTGACTTGGAGGATAAATGTGTTAGAAAAAACATGCATTTTATTTAATCTGTTTGAAAGTCAGACTGTATGCAAAGATGATGCAATCCTTTAGTCCTTGTAACATACAGGGTTACTCTGCAGTGTCATGCCAGAAAACTGCCAGAATTTGACATAACTATGTTTTTTTTCACTTGAGCCACAGGCAGCTGAAGATGGGAGGGAGGAGCACAGAATGGATTTCTATCTGCTTCTTTCACAAAATGTTATGCACTGGGGATTTGTATTTGCAAAGGAGAAAGGAGGCTTTCATTTTTGTACTTGTTTGATCTATCTTTAGGTTTTAACTTGTCATCTCTTATTTCAAAGTATCTTTGTGGCCTGTTGTGACACACTGATTTGTCAAGCAGAAGGCTTAGTGTTCCTCCTTCAAAACCTTCCCAAAAGCTCTTGTTCTGGACAGCAGCTGCTCAGTACAACCCCCCTAGATACTCCAGGCAGTGTGCCAGGAGTATTTCTGACAACAGTTGCTCATTCTGTGATGCTGAATGGCCATAGAAATGTGATGGTTGAAACTAAAACCTACAGGCTAAAGAAATCTTAATCCCAGAAGCAGGAGAAATTCTCTTGCTAAACTGCTATTCATTACTGACACCTCAATACACATTTTGCCCATCTACCTGTTAAGAAATCACTTAGAAGTGTTTCATACTAAAAATCACTTGTACTGATAACTCTTGCTTGTGGAAGGAAAAATAGAATTACTTTCTTGATTGACATCATGGAGTGGCAGGATCTGAAGTCAGCCCAAAGGATCTACCAGGGCTGTTTTTTTTCAAAGTGAATACCCTGAAAAGTACCAAGAGGGCTCTGAATGCCAAAGCTGAGCTTCAGAAAATTGCAAGCTAGAATAATTTTTTTAAATTAAACAAGCTCAGGAGAAAGTTCAGAAAGTTTGCAAGCAAATTTGCCATCTTATGGGTTGTCAGGACAGGTGAAATCCCCTCCACCCAACTCCTTCTAGCTCCTTTGGGAATAAGCCACAGTGCTTCTGCTCTCATGGACTGCTGTTTTCTGCTGTGCCCACAGAGTCTCATTGGTCCTTCGCCAGCTCGATTGCTTCCTTTGCTTGGCTGAATCTTGTTCTCTGGGCATCTTCTCTGGCTGAAGGACTGTGTGGCCCTCAGGGCAGTGCAGGCTGTGACAAAAGCAGGCAGCACCGGTATGACTGTGAATCCTTGTTACTGTAACTTCATTGTCAGTGCTGCAGAGAGAGAATCAGCTCCAGCACTGTGCTGGGCGTGTTAAGTAGAAGCTAATCATTCTGCATTCTCAACTGCAGGGCAAAACATACCTTTTTCACATTAAAAAGAATGTTTATAAGGCTGTTCTTCTGTGGCCTTTTCTGACAGAGGTTTTCTTTCAACCTAGTCAACCAGCTGGGCACCTGATAGCCATACGACAAACGCACCACACTTCCCAAAGCACATGAAGAGAGATGCATTGAAGAACAATACATACTTTAGAGCCACCTGTGTCATACGGCAGAACCATAATGGTAATATAAAAATAAAGATTGTTTTGCAGCTTCCAGTCTACTTAGTGATGCCCCCAGACCTGTTTGCTCCATCAAATTATGCAGCCTGGCCTCCAGAGCAATATAGAATCATAGAATCATACAATGGTTTAGGTTGGAAGGGACCTCAAGGATCATCTAGTTCCAACCCCTATGGACACCTCCCACTAGTACAGCTTACTCAAGGCCTCACCCAACCTGGCCTTGAACAGCTCCAGGGAAGAAGCATCCACAACCTTCCTGGGCAACCTGCTCCAGTGCTTCACCACCCATATGTTTCTTCTAGTTCTGATGGCACCAGTGAACATTACCAAACAAAAAGACTTAAAACTTTATCTTTCACAGCATAAAGAGGCACATGCCATGCAGGCAATATTTATTCAGATCCATGTTCATTGTCACTATATGCTTTCTTACCAGAAAAATTTTAAAGTTTTGTATGTGCCTTCCAAAAGATGGATACATTTTCCCCCTCCTGTAATCCTGGAGAATACATTTCTGGCCTTCTCTAGCACTGGAAAGATTGTTAACACCATGGGGCTATGCTACTAAGAAGCCTCTCTTCTTCCTCCTTGCTCCCTACCCTAGTTCATCTTTGGGAGATTTCTATTCCGTTTACTGTCTCCCATTACTGTATATTGAAGTGTGTGGTCTGCATTTGTGCAAGCCCCATTCCTGTGCACCCATCATATAAAAGCTGATTAATTCACCCTTTCTGAAATTATGCTCACTGCATCAATATGATATCTAATGTTTCACCCCTTAAACAGTGTTTTTAAAAAGGTCACATTACATTCTCCCATTAATAGTACTTTAGAAAGACTAAAAAAAAAACAAAACCATGTTCACATGAAATGTCAGGGATCTCATCCAAGTGGCCTGAGCTCACAAGCCAGAGTTTAAAAACAAACTCTTACCTCAGTAATTTCAGTGGCTTAATTAGTTACATTTATTATCTGAGGTTCAAAACAATTCAGATTGGCTTTTACAGAGGGAATTCAGGAGAGTTACAACAGAGCGAGAGCTCCAGGAGTGTCTGTGCCTGGTTGGTGTACACAAGTAATTGGAAAGGCAGGGACAAGGAGAAACTTTCCAAAGGAAAACTAAGGAAAGAATCAGCACTGTGTGCCTTAGCAGATAAATTATCAAAATGGCACTAAAATAATCCAGAGATAAGGCTAGAAGGCGGTATCAGAATGGGGAAGGAAACGAAAGCCAAGGTGAAGAAAAGGAAAGTCAAATGGAAAAATAAGATTATGCAAGTAGCCTCAGTACCCACTCAGCTTTTAGGACTACCTTTCTGGCTTGATACACTCTTGTGTGTCCGTGGTGGTCCTAAGAGTCAAACGAAATGTCTGTCCTGGTGCTCATCTCCTCCCCTTGGCTCATCCAGCCTGCACGTTTTATGCTGCACTCTGAAATGCCATGTGTCTCATTTCACTTCCACATCTCTGTGCTGGCTGCTGGCACGTGCCAGAGACTATACCCACCCCCAAGACATCTCTTCATACAACCACAGCGGCACCATCTCAGGGATACATCAAAGTTTTAACAGGCAGATCCATTAGAAAAGTGACTTATTCACAACTTCAAATATATATTTAAAAAAAAAAACAAAAAGGACAATAACGAGCCTACTTAATGATCATGAAACAGATTTAATGCCATTTAATTATTGCACCTGTACCAAAAGGTAGAAGGAAAAATATAATTAAACTCCAGAATTAAAAAGAAGGGAGGGAAACAGTCTAATAATAGCTACTTCACCAATAAACATAAAGGTTATAAGTTGAATCCCCAGAATTTCAAAGTCAAAATAAATTCATAAAAGTGAAAAGGTTAGAGGCAGAAAAGATAATAATCAGGCAGCAAAAGGTAAATTATCCATTAATCATGCACATCTGCTGAAATGACTGAGCAAGCAGGATGCTTGTCTGGTTGCAGAGCAGTGAAGGTGACACCGCCAGCAGCCAGCACATCCAGCCCTGCCCCGTGAGTGCCTCTACCTAGAGCAGCATGGTCCATCGCCTGCTACTAGAAATGACCACTGAAAGAGTCATATATAGAGTCTGCACTAGCCACAGTTGCTATAGGAAATGCTGTGCTTTAGAGGAGAGGCCTATGATAAGAAACAAAACTCAGTAAATTTTATAGCTAGACGCACACCTGTAGAAAATCAAGCATAACTGCAATGGTGAAAACTGAAGGCAAAGGAGCATTAGCTAGCCTTGTACCCACTGACACAGCAGCTTCACCTTCTCAGTTTCCTTCTTGCAAATACCATTTACAAGGCCTTGACATGCAGATAAAGGAAGGCTATTTTTACACTGAGGTTTGCACTTTAAGGTAGCTCACTGCATTTACTTTGGATGAGTTTGATTTTCAGATCTGTGCAGAAAGTTAATGATCACAATGCTTTTAGTTCTTCAGAATGTGGCTGAGGTTTGACCTCCAGTGGATGTGCAGTTTTAGCCAGACAATACATCAGCCTGACTCTGAGAGAGGTGATGGTTCACAATAGGCAAGGCACTTGCATTTTCAAGGTGCTGCCAGGCACCTAATGCTGTGTTTGTTTTAGAGAATGAGGGAGAGACACTGGCAGTCCCTTTGAGCTTCAACACAGATAAGGACAAGCCTTCTGTATTTGCAGTATTAAAACCTGTTGAACTCAACACATGTCAGAGCAAAACAAAACTGGGGCAGCAGGACCTTGAAAATGCACAGCATACCGCATAGATAGTGGCTGCTGCTTCTCTGCAGTAACTGAAGATGAGAAAGAAAACATGAGTGGATCTGGAGCTGGAGGTCTTTGCTGCTGAGGACACACAATTTTAGCACTGAAGAAGTCAAAAGCAGCATGTGGACCTGGCACTTAGGGACATGGTCTAGTGCTGACCCTTCAGTCAAGGGTTGGACTGGATGACCTTTGAGGTCTCTTCCAACCAGATATATTCTTGTGAGTCTGTGAAAATCCATCTTAGGGTAGTAGTGAATCCTACTTTCATTCACATAGGAATCATGTTTCCCATTATTGTCTTTAGACTAATCCTATAAGATTTTGTTCATTGGATCTTTGAGAATAATGCCTTTGGATGCATTGGTGCACATAGAGAAAAATACTGCCTCATGCCTATTTTGGTATAAACTCATAAAGAGGGCTCTTCCCTTTACAGGATCACAGTAGTGAGCCGTGCAGAGAACCCTAATATAGCAAAGCACAGGATCACAGTAGTGAGTTGCACAGAGAACCCTAATATAGCAAAGCACTTAGACAGAAAAGCAGTATGATACTTGATACTAGTCATGGAGATTTTACCCTAAGGGAGGTGAACATTTGGGTTTGGGAAGTGCAGGTCTTTGGCTTAAGAGCAGTCAGTGTTTGTTCCTGAAGAGGAGTCCCTTCGAGTACTTTGAGCAATGCAAGAGAAAACATTTTCTACCTCTAAATTCTCTGGACTCCTAAAACATGAAAAATGTGGAGGTGATTTTCAAAACAGTTACTGTGCTTGAAAGACACTTCTGGAGCTGCTGAGAGCCATGCGAGAGAACATTTCCAGCTTTAGACTCCAAAGTAAATAAAGACAAAATCATGTCTGTTTCTGAGGGAAGAAGTTTAATAATTCCCCCTTAACTCTAACACCGCAGAGACACGCTCCTGGAGAGAAGCATCACTGCACTGCAAGAACACCTAACGGGCTATTTGAAGGCCCACCAGAATATTTTTAAAAGAACTTTAACCTTTTTAGTGCTAGGACTAAAAGGTCTGCAAGCATGTCAAATTAACAGTGACAGTTAATTTAGATCCCACACACTAGTGCATTGATGCAGTTGTTCTCAGTCTAGCTTCTAGATATCTTTCCTACCAGTGTTTTTGGCAGATATGATTATTGAAACTGAACACTGCAAAGAAGCTTCATTTCCATCTTACATGTAGAATCACAGAATAATAAAAACATTAAGGTTGGGAAAAAACTGCAAGATCAAGTCCAACTATAACCCAACTACTATAACCACTAATCATACCCTGAAGTGCCACATCTACATGTGTCTTGAACACCTCCACGGATAGCAACTCCACCACCTCTCTGTGCAGCCTGTTCCAATGCCTTGCCACTCTTTCAGTAAAGAAATTTTTCCTAATATCCAATCTAAACCTCCAATGGTACAACTTAAGCCCATTTCCTTTTGTCCTATCTCTAGTTACCTGGAAGAAGAGACCAACACCAGCCTCACTACAATCTCCTTTCAAGCAGTTGTAGAGAGCAATAAGATTTCCCATTCCTTCTCATCTCCAGACTTTGCAGTGACCTCAGCTGTTCCTCATACGACATACCCTCCAAACCACTCTCCAGCCTCATTGCTCTGAAACCTTCAGTACCTCAATGTCCTTCTTATGCTACAGCACAATACACAGTCATCAAGCTGTGGCCTCACCACGGCCAAGTACAGGAGCCTGATCACTTCCCTGCTCCTGCTGGGCACACTGTTCTTGATACAGGCCAGGATGTTGGCCTTCTTGGCCAGCTGGGCACACTGCTGGCTCATGTTCAGCTAACTGTCCACCAGAACCCCCAGATCCTTTTCCACTAGACTCCTTTCCAGCCACCCTTCTCCAGTCAAGTAGTGTTGCTTGGAGTTGTTGTGACCAAAGTGCAGGACCAGGCACTTGGTCATCTTAAACCCCATTCCACTGACTTTAGCTCATATATTTAACCTGTCCAAATCTCTCTGCAGTGCCTTCCTACCCTTGAGCAGATCGACACTCTTGCTCAATTTAGTGTTGTCTGCAAACTTGATCAGGATGCCCTCGATCCTGTCATCCAAATCATTAATAAAGATGTTAAACATAACTGCCCCCAGTACAAAGACCTGGGGACACTGCTTGTGACCAGCTGCCAACTGGCTTTAAGTCCGTTTACCACAACTCTTTGGAGCTGGACAGTTTTAACCCAGTGAAGAGTCCACCTGTCTATGCCATGGGTTTCTCAAGGAGAATGCTGTGGGAGATGNACCTGTCTATGCCATGGGTTTCTCAAGGAGAATGCTGTGGGAGATGGTGTCAAAGGCTTTACTGAAGTCTGGGTAGACAACACCCACAACCTTTCCCTCATCAATTAGACAGATCACCTCATCCTAGAAACAGATCAGGCTGGGCAAGCAGAGCCTGTCTTTAATGAACCCATGCTGTCTGGGCCTGATCCCACTGTTACCCGACACTGTCCACATGAGCGCACTCAAGATGAAACACTCCATAATCTTCCCCAGTACTGAGGTCAGGTTGACAGGCCTGGAGCTCCCCCAATCATCCTTTCAGTTGTTTTTTGTAGATGGGTGTCACTTGGCAGTCCCCCAACTGTCTGGCACCTCCTCTGTTAACCAGGACTGCTGATAGATGATGGAAAGCAGACTGGCAAACTCCTCTGCCAGCTCCCTCAGCACGCTTGGGTGAATCCCATCCAGTCCCATAGACTTGTGAGTGTTCAGGTGGCACAACAGGTTGTTAACTGCTTCCTCCTGAATTATGGAGAGTTGATGCTGCTCTCCCACCCTATCTGGAGGCTGAATACCCTGAGGGTAATAGATCTGACTGTGAAAGACTGAGGCAAAGAGGGCATTAAACAGTTCAGCCTTTTCCTTATCATCAATACCAATGTTCCTCCCTGCATCCAATTAAGTTTGGGTATTCTTCTTGGATTTCTTTTCGTGGTTAAAGTATTTATAAATTGTATTTGCTATCCCTCAAGGCTATGTTCTACTTGGACTTCTGAGTTTCTGGTGTTCTGTATGCATGGTCTAACTAGATCCCTGTATTCATCTTGAGTGCAATATTGAACAACAACATGTTACAAGGAGGTACCTGAATTTATCAACATTTCAGTTTCAGTTGTGAGTTTTACTTAAACAGTCACCTTAATTTAGATGATTTTAGAAAAATTATTTAGCAAAAAATAATCATTTATATTAAAAAATCTGGCCAATTTAAAGTGTTTTACAGGGAAATTATAATAATGATTTTTTTAATTTTTTTTTTTTTAATTCCCACACATGCTGCCTCAGAAGCCAAACCTCTCTGATTATGTTTTTCTTGGTATTAGCATTGCTGTACTAAGCTAGAGGTGGAGCTATAGGGGATTCTTATTAATCAAAGGAAAAAAAAAAAAAAAGATTTTGAAGATTCGGGGGGGAAAAAGGGGTCTAAATTTATCTAAACTGGAGCACACAGACCTGAGAAGCAATTACACTAAAAACTAACAGCGCTAAAAAGCCACAAGTGAACATTCAACATTACACTCTACCATAGGGTGGCAAATTCACTAGCAGTGACTATGAAGGGGAAAAAAAGGTTGATTAATTTCAACGGCCATGTTTTCTGCAAAGTTCTGAAGCAAAACTGACAAGCTGCTGCAGTGCTGAAAACAAAGCAGGACAGTCTGGGGTTGACGTGTTTGCGTCTTCCCCTTTTCAACAAGCTAAACAGAAAAAAGTGTGGTGAATCAGTTTTCTGGAAATCTGATTTTCACTTAATAAAAAACCTCATCCAAAGAACTGAGAGTTCAGTACAACCAAAGTAACACGGAGGCTTGTTTGTCTTAGAAATGTTGGGGTTTTTTTCCATTGTTATGACCGTAAGTCACAAGCATCATTAACATCAGTGAATCACAAATTTGTTTCCATGGTGCTTTACTGGTACTCAGCCACTGCTATTTTATATTGAACAATAATTCCTAAGCCTATTCCTCTACCCGTGTGAATGCATGGCAGTCTCTTTTGGTAGCTCTGGTAACCTCTTCTATTTTCATTAACTTTGCTCACTTTTCTATCACTTCCTTCCCCAAGTCCTTTGCCCCTGATGCAGCAGAAGATGGCCTGTGCTCAAAACTGACTTTTCAGCCCTGAATAAGGGTCTGTGCAAATTAGGTGCTTAGCTGAGTAAAATTCAACTTGCTAAATACCAGTAAAATTATATCATGGAAACAGACCCCTGTAACCTGCCTTTGCTTTTACCTGCCACTTGTCAGACATGATCACAACAATAGCAAATTAACTTCAGGGGGAAAAAAAAACCAAAACCCTGACAGGGCAAAGATACTCGGGCAATATTCAAATGAACCACTTAACCTTTTGGTACTAAAAGCTTCCTGTAATAATGAAACATTAGTCATTAACTCGATGTGCTTTGTTAAATATTAGACAAGAGCACACATTCAATGTAGCACTCACATATACTTAGCTACAAAGAGCCATCTGTGTTGACTTACAATCTCCAGGACGGGAAGCATGTGGTGAATGGCACTCCAGCCTAGTCAAGATCTGATTTATGGGGAAAAATACACAACAGCCAGTACATCATGGAAAAAGGTGATCCAGAAAGGAGAATAATTCTGCTTATGATGTTATTTCATCACCGAAAGGGTTGTCAAGCACTGAATCAGGCTACTCAGGGAAGTGGTGGAATGACCATCCATAGAAGTATTTAAAAGATGTGTAAATGTGGCAGTTAGAGATGTGGTTTAGTGATGCACTTGGCAGTGTTAGGTTTACAGTTGGACTCAATGATCTTAGAAGACTTTTCCAACCTAAATAAGTCCATGATTCTAGGATTCAACCTTCCTCAGTGCTGTCCGACCTGTGCAAGCACAGAGAGGAACTACAGAGTTCCACCTAGCTAGACAGCAAACAAGGAAAGCACTGCTCAGAGCAGTGTGTTGCCATCTGCATGAATGAATAGGTTCATGAATGGGTTGCAGCATCTTGCTCTTTCAATTAACAGTTACCTCAGGCTAGCCACCTAGATCACTGGATGGGACAAGACACCAGAAACAATGCTTGCTTAAGCTCCTGAAGCATTGACTCAGGCACACTGAGGAGAAAGCCATAAAAAGATTGATGACCTTAAAATATCTGCCCAATTAAGCATGTGGACACAAAGGGTGCATGAACGGGGCCTATATGTAAAGCGTACCAAGTTCCACAGAAGACGAAGACTAAATGAAGACTAAATTTATTGTCTATCAAAAATTCATTATTGTTTCTTGTGTTCAATCCAGAAAATCACCATGCACTCCACCCGCCTGCTGGCCTTTGCTCACTCCCCATTCACCTTAACTGAAGTGCAGTTGCTAGGTGGTAGCTAATCTCAGTGGGAAAACAATGGAACAAAATGTCCTGACAGAACTCCACAAGCACAGATGTTAACCCAGGGCATGTTAGTAGATCCTCAAACAAAGGGACTTCAAAATATCTGATTCCGAATTTATTTACTGCATGATAAATAAAAATTTCAAGATGAGCTTCTGAACTGCAAAACACTTCATTTCTTAATTTTTAAAAGTGCACATTAACATACCCATAAATTCACATTAAAGTAATGTTTCTTACTTAGCTAGCATCACATAGATTTCAATTGCCCGGAATTGTTCTTGTTCCACAAGAACTCAGAAAGTGCTTTAGACAGCTCCTGACCAAGACACAGTACAAGTGCTGTCTTGTTTAGCTTTAATGATACTGCTCTGGGCAAGGTCAGTAATTTCATATTGTTCTGTCAAGAAAAGAAAATGTATAAGCAATAAGATCTGAAAGGTTTCAGGCCTTCTGGGAATCCTCCTTCTAAAGATCAGTATGGCAGAAAGTCTCGACAGGAATAGCAATGAAAATATGTAGCAAGAGAAGTAAGCTGAGAACAAGCTTCTACATCATAAAATTATATTTTCAACTATTTCCAAGGCCTTTAAAATCTAGGTAGATGCTTTTATAGCTTCTTCTGAGTCTTAAAAGAAGGTTTCTCATCAGCACTTCAAAATTCAGGGAATTCTTTAGCTTATCAAGTTCCTTGTGACATAACTGTGGCAGTTTGAGGCTAGTTGCCTTTAAGAAAAGCACAGTTACAGACCTCTAGGAGCTTGGGTGTCCAGGAGGTGTACCAGGAAGCATAATCTTTGTATTTCATACCCATAAGTCCTGCACCCCTATAAATTTGGCTGGAAAGTCAGTTTCTTCCCTTTTCCCCTTTCTTCCTCAACCCAGGAAAGATGAGCACGTTCTTGTCTCCCAGGTGGGGGACTAAGGCTTGGTTGAGCTTGGTAACGCTGCCCATTAGGCCTGGAGCTACCTAATTGGGGCCTGTAGTTGCCAAGCTGAATTTTGCACTGCATGACAAAGGGAGTAGTATAGAGGGAAGGAAGAGGGGTATGGAAACCTGGGTTTTGTTGGCCTAGTATAGAGGGAAGTTTGTGTGAAGCTTTGGCTTAATGAAATTCTGTGTTAAGCCCAGGCTATGGATTTTTTTTCTATTTTATATGCTTTGCTATACTTTGCAATAAACCACAGTAGCATTGCAGTACATTAATTGCTTCTCCCTTTAAACTTTCCGATTCTTCAATCCTGTGTGCGAGTGGTTTTCTTTTGCCCGTTTTGGAAGAGGTAAGAGAGCAATCTGGCTTGCTTTAAACCACAACAATATCCGAGTTCGTAACAAAGTAGTTCATATTTAGACAACACAATTAATTTTCTGGAAGCAAATTAAGTTTTACAACAAAAAAACCTCTACTGTGAGGCATGATTTCCTCATATTTTGGACTTCTGTGTGAGCTAGTTGCTCCCTTCTTTCTAAGGGCAGAGACAATCTCTAAGAAATCTTGTAAAGCCTACAGAAAGTTTGCAGGTTTGAATCGTAGGAGTTTTCAGCTGGTGTCTTCTACTTCTGATGGAAGATGCCAGATAGAGACACACACATGTTAAAAACAATTGAAAAACAACAAGAGAAGAGTTGTTGCAATTTGTCCTGGACTCGTCAGTACAATTTTTTTTTTTTTAACTTGTTCTCTACAATATGGGTTGCTTAAAGAAGTCACCCTTGCCAGCCACAGTGAAGAAGTGAGAATATATTAAATGCCAAAATGTAAAACCGAACATTTCTTGTCACCGTACATCATGATAT
>VWYK01067417.1:0-14268 GCA_013399775.1 Semnornis frantzii
TTCTCTCTTAAAATATTCCAATTGGCATTCCATCTGGAATTTTTTCAATATGTCTTCCTAGCATTTTTTACTTTTGTTTTTCCTCTGAATATTCTTCTTTCAGCAAAAAAAAACCCTGTAATGTCCATTCTGTGGACAAACGGAGCAGTAAGACACCCTCTCACAGTTAGGGAAACCGCATAACTCTTCTCAAGTCAACCAGGATGCCCCAAGATTTATAGGATGTCTTTGCAGGCCCTCTTCATCAAATCGCATTCACAGAACAGAAAACGTGGTTTTCTCTCAAGAAGTAGTTGTGCTAACTGAAAAGGTAACTACCTCCACATCAACCAAAGGAGTTCACCACTGCCTCGCAGCTGAAGGTTACTATCTCAAATCTGGTGGCAAAGCTGATGATATGAGCTTTCCCTCCCTTCTGACAGTCAAAATAAGCCAAGTAGATTTACCGATATAAATGTCAAATGCCTGAGAGATACCACTTCGCCTGAAATGGTTGGAGCATGCATCCAAGGTTTAATATCTTGTACCCAGAGACGGGAGAGAAACTGAGGAGCCCCAAGTCTCACCTCACTTCTTTTGAGGAACAAGCTCTTCTGCCAAAATTAGCCCGGAGCAATCCTGTTCCTTGTGGAGAACAAGGAATATGACTGTGATGAGTAAAGTCTTTCAATTCTGCAGACTTTCAAAAGGCTCTCAGAGATATGAGTACAAATCTGATGGAAAGCTAATGAAACTTTCACTCCTAAATCTCTTAGGTCCTTTTGAAACTTTACTCAGTTATCTTCAAAGTACTCACTGTTTGGGCATAAGCCTTGGCAGTTTGCGTGGGTGATACTATATAGGGATTAACAGCCATGTTGTAAAGGGGGAAACTGAGGTGAAGTGACATACCAAAGGCCACACAAGAAGTCCTGTCAAAGGGTTGAGATGGAGGAGGATTAGCAAAGCGAGAGAGTGATGTTTCATCACTTAGAGAGTTTTGGAAAGAAGAAAGAATGTTCTTCAGATTTGTAATTAAAACTCTGGACTGTGTGAAAGCAACGTACTGTCATACTCATATAACTTCCAATTTTGAAAATCAAGATTTTCCGTTCTTGGGTCAGATTTTTTTGTTCTCTTTCTGTCTTCTCTGCCCTGTTTCTGCCATTTTTCTTTTTCATGTTTTTTTTTTTTTTTTAAGGGAATGGGGAAAGACAGCAATAAGATAAAAATTAAAGATACAGATCACAAAACTGAAAATAGGGGGAAATACTCTGTACCAGCAGACATTTTGATGTGACTTAAGAAAGAGAAAGGGTAGGGAAAAACTATGGCAAAGCAGCTAATAATAATGGGAATATTGCTGGCTGGTCATCTGAGAGAGCAAATGACACAAGGTTTACAGAAAGAGAAAATACCAACTGATACATTTGGAAAAAAAACCCACAAGTTCTGGCACAATTAAATCTTTTGGATCTCAACCTGTCAGTAAATGTCCGTTGAACTAGATGCCTTAAAAACTTTCTATGTGCATAACTTCCTTGTGTTAATGATATAAACTACTGGAGAGGAAAAGGTGGCTCTTCAGTGCAGAGCAGAAGCAAGTGCCAGTGGGGAAGAGATGACAAGGTGTTACTCCCTCTTGTACACCAAGAGGCATGAGTAAATGCCTATGGAACTGTGAGGGCTAAAGCAGCTATGGCTTGAAAACAGTAAGCTCACATTCCTATACCCAGGGAGAGCAGCTCAGCCTAATTATGAGCATTTACTTTGGTTCATACCCTGGCCTCTCAGCCTACACAGTGTTCCTTACAACTACAGATCTCCTAACAATGATACTAGGGCAAGTTAATTTAAAGGCAGCTCAGGGATACCTGTATGAGCTTCAGTGACTGTGGTATAAACATCCCTGAGTGCGGATCGAAGAACGGAAGAATGGGTGAGTCACCCACTAAGACGGGAGTGTGCCAGGCAAAGTCTTTTCAGGAAAGCATGGATGAATCCAACTTATCTTGCAGACATGGGAACTAGTTGGACTGGGGTTGGCTGGTAGGATGTTGAGGGTGAAGAATCTGTCCAAAAGCTGGAAGTTTTGAGCCTTCTATACTGGGGGGAAAATTACGTCTTTGTTACAAGATATGTGGCTGTACTTGCCTGGCAAAAAGGGCATAAGCAGAAAAGGAACTTTTGAGGTTGAAGTGACATCTTCAGACTCTTCCACAGGGCACAGTACAGTCTCTCTGTGAAGCAAATAAATGCACTAATCCTTGACTAATGGAAGGCAGCTGCTAAAAATAGGCTGAGGAACTTACCCAAAGAGAGGCTAAGAAACTTGCCTGAGACTTCGGGAGACAATGAGAGGTATGAAATTAGGACCCCCTCTTGTTGCTGCAGAAATCAGTGGCAGTTCAGGGTGGGATATGTTTAGTCACGTTTTAAAAGTCCTTTGACATCTAAAACACATTGAAGTTTCTTAGAATACCTCCCCAGCCCATATCCTTGGAAGTACTGACGCACCCAACTCCCACAGACATCATCTTCATCTTTAACCGGTGGCCTTTCAAAATCTGACCCTGATTTGGTGCTTCAGGGCCTTTGGCCTTGTTCCTCAGAGGTGTGAGGTATTTCTACTCAGCATCAGGTCTTTCATCACTTACCTCTTAAATCTCTGTCCCGAACACTCGGGGCTAGTGGCCTGGTCCCAAGCCTATCAGTGCCAATAGAAAGATTTCCATTGGCTTCAATGGGCCTTGGAACAGCCTTTAAATCCTTAAACAACCTGCTTTGAAAAAGTCTATCCCAAAATTAATCAAGGGAAGGAAGGTCTGTGAAAACACAGCCATCTACGTTCCCAGCTCCCTCCCAACCCCTCCCTTCCCCTCCCCCACATTTCAAGCACTTCTGCAGGTGATTTCTGTAATTTTAATTAATTTTAATTGCCTGATTAATTTAATTGAAACACCACGGAAATTAAATGCACATATTATGGTGTGTAATTAACATTAAGGCAATGACACAAACTGGCCAGAGTGGAGCGAAGGTCTGTACACTGCTGGTGATTCATGCCCTTCTGTTGCTGGTACTGAGGAACACGAGTTCGGAAGGAGTGTGAGACAGGGGCTGGTTTTGCAAGAGGTGCTGCTTGCTGGGAGAAAGCCACAGCAGGCTGGGATGAATTATGGGTGGCATGGCATGAAGCCTTGTTGATGAAACCTGCCTTGATCTGGAGGGTTTCGTCATGCCACCTGGTGAAATGAATGTGGGGTATGGGGCGGGGTGAGGGAGAAAGGAGTATGCAGAGCTTTCCTCAGCAGAGAATAAAACCTTTCCAAGGCATTGCAAAAATATCTATAACTGGGGGAGAAAAAAAAAAAATCCCTTTTGCAAGAAGTGTAAAAATTATCTTTTTGGAAGAAGGTTATGCTCAGTTTTCCATCAGTGCCAGGAACCATGGATGTATTTGCATGTTAATTTTGAGTGTTCATTAGAGCCATTTTTTTATTTTCCTAACCTGAGGCCTTTTTTTATTATCAGGAGGGTGGATGGATATTTTCCAAGATAAGATCTTGTTTGCTGGGGTTTTTCTTGTGTTGTGTTTTTTCTTTTTTTTTTCTTTCCCCTTTTTTTCCCCCTTACTTGCTTTCTCTAACCTGCTGTGTCAAATTCCAGTCTGTGTGAAAGGTGAGGGCGTGTTAGAGAAGACAATGAAATGTTCTGCATATGCAGGGAACTCTGGAAAAAGCTCAGGGCTTTGCTAGTCCCACCCCACTCCACCTCTGCCACTCCCAAAGAGCAGCACAACACAGATGGGTGAGATCATTGCTCTGAGGCGGTAATAAAACAAAACCAGAAAGGGTAATTTAGCAACGCTATACATGGAAAAATTGGCCAGTTTTGTGCAACCACTGACTACTGTAAAGATGGCAAGCTGATGGTGGTAGAATAGGTAGGATCTTTCAGATGACTTCTGTTCTACAGGAGTGACACAAATAAGTCATTTTCACCATTTTTCTTACCCCTTTAACAGAAGAGTCAATTCAGAATAACTCTTTTGGGTTTGAACTGAATCATCCCGGGCTTTAAATTTATGCAAAAGAAGAAGAATCCATCCCTAAGAATCTACGTTTCTACCTCTTACCATTAGCATATCCATTTATGAGAAAATTGTGAAAGCTTTTCCAAGACAACAAATTCCCCTTTCTCTTTTCATATTTACAAATTCTTCCAGGCCCATCAAACTTTTCCGTGGCCACCAGTTCCCAGTTGACCAAACCATTCCCAGACATAATCTGCCTAGCTGAACAGACATACACGCTCTTAACGTTTTCCAGGTCATGGTATGGCATTGTCAGTCAGGGCAGTGTGAATAATTGCTTATTCTGCAGGTTAAAAAGCCCTTATACAGTTTAAGGAAAATTAAAAAGAAAAAAACCTTGCAGAAAGAAGCAGTAGAAGTCACTGTTTTTCTCTGTTCTCTTCAGTGTGACCCACTAGATCATAAACCAAATATTGCTTTCCCATTGCTTTTAAGAAAACAAAGTCACACATCAATCTTGGCTGAAGAGAAGTTGTCCCATCCCTGCAATCATAGGGTAGCGATAAGACCTTCCTTTTAGGTTTCAGGAGACCTGAGTTAAACTCTCTCCCCTCTCCAAGTGGATTCAGCCTCCTGCCTCCTACGCAAGAAGAGTCTTCTAACCAGGCAAAATTAAGTACTTCCAATCCCTCCCACTTGGTGCTGTTCTACTTTGTAGCCCTAGCTTGGATCTGGGATCCAGGTGCCTCCCTCCCAGAAGAGTAGCCTAATCAGCAGACTGGTGACTCACTCTGGCTTTTTGTGTGAGCTCTGAAATATTGCCTGCCAAGTGGAAGGGCTTCAGAGCCATCCAGATCATGTTGCCCTTGGATACCCTCCAGCCCGGAGGCTAGACCACTCAGCAGCTGGTTAGGAAATATGTGCTCGAATCCAGCTTTCTTCCTGATTCAGCTATCTCCTCACTGAATATCCTACTCATCTTCCTGGAGAGCGCTATGGGAGCACATTGCTCTTAATTCCTCCCCTTGGATCTGTTCCAATCTCAAAAAAAAAAAAAAAAAAAAGTCAGTGTAAAAAGTAAATGGTCTAATTCCTGAGGCTGATGGTTAGAACATCATCTGTCAGTTATCTGGCTCTATATATTCACATAAAATAAGACACTTAAGATGGGAGAGGTTGAGTATGTTCACCCTTCTTCATACCAAATAGCATTGGCACTCTCCAAGAAAGATGAAAAACTGAAGCTGGGTTCCTCACTTCCTGCACAAAAACGCTAGCATTGAACAGTAGCTGCTGAAACAGATATCATGTCCAGTTCTTATTTCACCTTCAGCTTTTGGTGAAGTTACTCCACAAACAACTATCCCAGATGAAGTTACCAGGAAATTTGACCTGAAAGGTGCAAGTAATTTCATGACAGCTAAAACTGCATTTCACAGCAAACTTAGCCTATGAACAAAAAATAAGTTTAAAAAATAGTTCATCTTTTCCAGGTTTACCTTATCCAGGTGCAGTTTTAAGGAGGAACCCAAGGAATACTCAGGTGCCACCGTTAGATCCCTTCTCTGCCCCTAGGCACTCAATGATTCACAAAGGCCCAGCAACTGCCCTGCCCAGTGCCACAGCTTCTATTACATCCCCAAAGCTGGAGGAAGAGCAGCTTTGCGGCTGCTCTCCACATGCATAGGTGGGATGTCCTAACATGACCTCAACTCCCTTTGGAACCTCAACAAATAAAAGAAGGGTCCTTGGTATGAGGACCATGGAGAGGGAGCAGGGTTTTAACTCTGTCGCTGAACACAGAACCACAGAATGGTTGAGAGTGGAAGGGGCCACTGGAAGTCATTGAGTTGGAAGGTACCTGCTGTGCTTCATTTTGTGCTGATTGTCTCATGTGCTGTCAGTGTACACCACTGAAAAGAGGAGCCTCATTCTGCTGTTTTTGCACCCTCCTTTCAGGTATTTACACACTGTGACAAGATTTCTCTAGGCCCACCCTTTTCAAGGTTGAACAGTCCCAGCTCTCTCACACTTTCCTCATAATGTGAGTTGTTCCAGCCCCTTCACCATCCTTGTGGCTCTTTCTTAGACTCTCATCAGTATGTCCATGTCTCTCTTGAACTGAGGATCCCAGAACTGGACACTGTTTCAGATGCGACCTCAACAGTGCTGAGAAAAGGAGAAATATCTCATCCTAGACTACTGACAGTATATAATGCAACCTGGGACAACGTGCATCTTTTTTTTGTGTGTGTGTGGTAATGACACATTGTCTTCATCCACTTCCAGGGATAATTCGTGTTTTATTTATTTCGATATAGCAGGAAATAGAGGGAAAGAGTAATTAGAAAGCGAACAAACTTTGCTCGCAGTGCTCTGCCAGCTGGCTCTGATTGTGACTGGGATTACGCACTCCATCTTTAATGAAAGATCATTTACCTCTGTTTTTTATGTCTCAGCTGAGACCATCAGCAATTGATGTGCACAGAATAATGACTCAAGCAATAACTGTATCTGCATTTCACTACCATCTAAAGGTAGCAGGGAAGGTTATAGTCAATTTCTGGTAGGCTTTATGTGCTCAGGCAAGAAAATGTGAAAATCTTCCCACTTTACCTCACTGGGTCAAAAACCAAGAGTGTAATTGGGAATAATAGATTGAAGTCAAAGCAGATTGTCAGGGATGTCCCCTGACCACAGGTTCTTCTTTTTAGATATCTAGAGCACAACTTGAGTGACCCGTTCTACTGGGAGGTGCCCCTGCCTATGGAGGGGAGTTGGAAGCAGATGATCTTTGAGGTCTTTTTCAACCTAAACCGTTCTGTGATTCTATACCTTTTGCAAGATCTTGGCATTATAGGAAGGTTTCTATACACCAGACATAGATTCCATTAACTCTAATTGCCACAGTAATGGTCAGGACATTTGCAAAGCAAACCAAGGAGTCCTAAACAGGGATCCTAGCAGATTACAGAGAGACTCCCAGAATTTTCTAACCTCTCCAAAGACTTCAGCAACACCAAAAGGGACAGAGTTCCTCTCTTCAGTTTCTCTGGCTGTAAACTCCTCATTTCTGTTCCTGAAAGTCTCCTTCTTATTCTGCACAAACCTTCAAAATTCTGTGGCAGTTGTTGTCATACAGGAGATGCTCTTGCTAACATGAAGACATTCCTAAAACTGATGAATTCAAATGTTCCTATGTGATGCAAAGATTCTTGTGAAATCTAGGCCTTTTTTGTTTGTTTGTTTCTTTTGGGTGGGGGTTTTGTTTGGGTTTTTTTGTTGTTGGTGGTGGTTTTGGGGTTTTTGTTTGGTTTGTTTCATTTTTGTTTTGGAATGCAAAAAACAAAAGGCCTTGGTTGTCCCTGTTGTTAGCAATGAAATATACTGGGTCATTACTACTGAGTCTATGGATTATTTCTGGTCACATACAGCTTCTGACAGAGCTAATGATATTACAAGTTTTATATAGACAGCTGATCATTCCCTCAAGGAACAACTGTATCCACTAGAGTGACTGAATTAGATTCTCACCAAGGCTAGACAGAAGGAGGATCTGAAACCCATTGCAGACATTGACAACTACTTAGGTTAAGATTGAAGCTGCAGCTGAGTTACCTTTCTGTCTATACGTTGAATAATTTTTAGAATTAGGTTCTGCTCTTGAAGGGAATTTTCAGTTCATATTTCTCTGAAATACTCTACATTCCCTGAAATTGTTCTAATTCAGAATAAAGAGGTGGAAAGTTTATCTAGTTCTGTACAGATACATATACAGAAAAGAAAAACAAAAAAAGGAAGCCAACATTTCTCCAAACTTAGCTTGATGCATAGATCTAATTGAAACTCAATAACTCAACTGAGTGTGAAAACACACTTGTATATAATTATATGCTTTGTATGATACTTATTGTATTCTGGAGAAAAAAATTTAGAGGTTCCACATAGTTTGTCCATAACCCCAAGGCAGAAATCACTATTTCCAAACACTCCCTAGAGCTGTAAATTGAATTGGTACTTCATGATGAGACAGACTGCAAATATCTGGAGTAGAAATAATATTTGGAGCAGGAGCCAAAGCAAGGATGAAAAAATCTCAAGTACCAACGAGAAAACTAGGAGCAAATATAGTGCTAGGTGAAGCAGGACTGAGTAAAAGTTGATGGGGAGTCATCTGCTTGAAGTTCCTCTCATGTCCTCTCTGTCCTCCTGGAGCAGCACAAGAAAATACACCTCCTATTTTGGGTCCCCAATGGGAACCAAGAAGACTAACAAAAAGAGGTGAATCATTTCAGCATCAGTCCCAACAAAGCCTGCTCTGAGAGGTGAGGACACCAATACCAACCTGCCTACTGCCAATGGAAGGCAGATTGTTTCCTGCTGCACCATGCTCATTAATGAATCAGGACAGATGAAATCACATTATCATAGAATCATAGAATGGTAAGGTTGGAAGGGACATCAAGGACCATTGAGTTCCTACCCCCTACCATAGGCAGGGACACCTCCCACTAGTACAGGGCACTCAAGACCTCATCCAACCTGGCCTTGAACACCTCCAGGGAGGGAGCAGCCACAACCTCCCTGGGCAACCTGTGCCAGTGTCTCACCATCCTCNCAGAGCTGCTCCAGCCCTCTGATCATCTTTGTGGCCTCCTCTGGACCCACTCCAACAGTTCCATGTCCTTCCTGTGTTTGGGGCTCCAGAACTGTCCACAGTACTCCAGGTGGGGTCTGAGAAGAGCAGAGTAAAGGGGCAGAATCCCCTCCCTTGCCCTGCTGCCCACACTGCTCTTAACGCAGCCCAGCACTCGGTTGCTGTCTGGGCTGCATGTGCACACTGCAGGCTCATGTTGAGCTTTTCATCACCCCAGACCCCCAGGTCATTTTTCTTAGGGCTGCTCTCCAGCCATTCACCACCCAGCCTGGATTTCTGCTTCGGGTTTCTCCTACCCAGGTTCAGGACCTTACACCTTGTTGAATTTCATGAGGTTGAATTGGGTCCACCTGTCCAGCCATCTGGAGAGGTCCCTCTGGATGGATCTCTGCCCTCTAGCAAGTTGACTGTGCCATACAGCTTGGTGCCATCTGCAAACTTGCTGAGAGTGCACTGATTCCTCTGTCCATGACACTAACAAAGATGTTAAACAGCACTGGTCCCAGCACTGACCCCTGAGGGATGCCACTTGTCGCTGGTCTGCAGGTGGACATTGTGCCCTTGATCACCACTCTCTGTGTGCGACATTCCACCTGTATTCTCACCCGGATAAACTGAAAACCCTGTTGAGGTTGATGTGAGAGGCAGAAATGCCCTCTAACTCCCCCAAACTACTCACTTGCTTCCCAGGGAGCACAAACCCAGGATGCTGCAGGGCAATTAAAAGGCTTGCAGTGCCGAATAAACAGTGACAAATTGTAGATTAAGAAAAAGCCTGTTATTTGTGTGAAAGAGGAAACCTTTGCCGACAAATGGATTCATCCGTCATTGCTGCTGATTGCTCCCTTTCCACTAAAAGTCCCCTAAGAAAAATGTAAATCCTATGTAAATCCTTTGTTATCACCCGACAATGTGCGTATCACAAGCTGCATGGGTTAGAACACAGGTCCATTTTTCTCCAGACTACGCCACTCCTCTTTCAAATTTCAAGGTCTTGATGTCTCAAGAGTGAGGTGGCAGAAGGCATTCAACCCCTCTGGGACAGATTGAGAGAGGAAAGCCCTCACAAGAGGAGGAGAAGGGGAATCTCTTTATGGGTTTTACTGTTGCAGTCAGCCATGCTGCAGTCTGGAGTCAGTTTATTCTCTTCAGAGAGATGAATGGAGGCTGAAACATGGACCCAAACCTCAGAAGAAGAGTATCTCCCCAGGGGAAAGGGGAAAGCATAAAGGAAGAGGAAGGAGGGAAAAGGCTACAAAGCTAATCAAGAAGGAAGCGGTGTCGTATTCACTTTCCACGCCGTGTTCCCCAGTATTTCGTTCCTGGGTTTGTGCCAGAGTGTCACATTCATGCCATGTTGTGTGGGTTGTGATACAAAAAATATAAAAGATAAATGTAGCAACAGCCCCATGTTTATAGGAAAGGCAGCGATATCTATCAGATGAATCTGAGGACTGTGGCACTGGGCCTTTGCTACAGGAAGATTTATCAGACACATTTTCTAAGCAACCTGTGAACAGCAACACTTGGCCAAGCTGCCCACCAAAACCCAGAAAGCTGAGAGTCATGTGCGGGTCATTGAAAGCTACGTTAGCTTATCTCCTTCTCAGGCAGCAGGACAGAAACTGTAAGTTCTTGTCTAAATTCTACCTTAAATACACTCCCTTGACAACCGTGGCTGAATTTCAGCCCCGTGAGTGTACCCCAGTTAGGATAACATAAACCTAACTATCATTCTGATGAAAATCCTCCTAATTTTTCAGACACTGGTACTCCTCTTTTAAAAACCCAGCCCCTGAAAGATGGTTATGGAACTATGATTACACAGATAAAGAGTAAGGTGTTCCTGTTTGTCCGGTGGGCTTAAAAACTTCAGCTTTTGGTTTTCTGAGATTACCTCCTATTATATGGAGGTATGGAGGATCACTGTTATCAGATAATAGTTTTGTTAATGCACACCATTATTAAGGATGATTCCTGACACGTAAGTCCAGCTGAACTGAGAGAGCTGCAATTATTATTGTTATAATTATTATTTTTGTTTATAACTTTTGTAGCTCAGCTTATTTTAAGGTCACAAGTACCCTGAGGTAACTCTGAGGTACCTTAAGGTTACTTCTCATGGTACAAATCAAGTTACCTCCAACTTAAGCTACAGATATTTGGTAAATTCTGGTAGTCGTTTGTGTTCATTTGTAGGCAGTGGTGAATTGGAGTGATTTACCCTAACATCATCAACAATTAAAGAGTTTTAATTTCACTGTCTCTAAAGGATAAGAAGCTTTGCTGCCATGGATCATTTTTCATGCAGTGAAGCAAGACTTAGTCGCTTGAGCATAACTCACATAAACTGGGATCCACCATGAAAACAAAGAATGGAGAAGGGTCTCCCAACCACGCATTTCTACTCTGATCCTCAACCCCGAAACAGTTATGAAGACCCTTTGTGTCTTGCTTTGGCCATATAGCCCTTCTCTATGCATCCTTTCTGTTTCTGACAGATCACTAATAAGCTACTTATCTTCACCTCAGCTGTTCTTAGCATTTCTGATTTTGTCTCCTTCATGGGATATGCTATTAAAAACTCAGTAGGTGTCCCACTGGAAAAAAGTGGTACCAGAAACACCATGTTTTCTTTTCCACATATAGATTCAGAAAGAGGCTCAAATCTTTCCACTGTCTCTTTCCAATGTTGCTGGGCAATTTTAATTTTTTTTTTTTTTTAAGATAATGTATTGCATCTGAAAGAAGAATTTGACCTCGTGTTCATTAACTAATTGCTCCAGCAGCATTTCACTTTCCTCAGAACTTTTAACCATTTCATAGAATCATAGAATCATAGAATGGTAAGGTTGGAAGGGACCTCATTGAGTTCCAAGCCCCTGCCATAGGCAGGGACACCTCCCACTAGAACAGATCACTCAAGGCCTCATCCAAATCTGTCCTTGAACCCCTCCAGGGAGGGAGCAGCCACAACCTCCCTGGGCAACCTGTGCCAGTGTCTCACCACCCTCACTGTAAAGAACTTCCTCCTATCATCCAGTTTAAATCTCTCCTTTTCAGTTTAAACCCATTTCTTAAGATTCATCCTGCCCAACGACTCTCAACTGTTTTTGCCACAGTCAAGTGCGATCTATGTAGCTAGAAGCACCTAGGAACAGCAACAGTGACATGATACAATGCAGTGATGCAAGGCTGGGAAGGATGCAAACGTTTTATGCCTTTGTGTGAATCTCTGTTTTGGCAGATGCAGAAGCAAACACATAGCAGTCAAAAGACAGCATTGGTCTAACTGCTGTTTGACCAAGGTACTGTGCATAGAGGCAGGATCTAGAATCATATAATGCTTTCTGTTGAAAGGGACTGTTAAAGGTCATCTAGTCCAGCTTCTCCACAGTAAGCAGGGACATCTTCAACAGGATCAGGTTGCTAAGAGTCCCATCCATCCCAACGTGGAATCTGCTACCTCTCTGGGCAACTTGTGCCAATGTTTCATCATTGTAATTAAAAAAAAAAAAAAAAATTCTTCCTTCTATCTAGTCTAAATTTTCCCTCTTTTAGTTTAAAACCATGAATCCTTGTCCTATTACAACAGTCTCTGCTAAAAAGTTAGTTCCCATCTTTCTTACAGGTCCTCTTGAAGTACTCAAAGACTGCAATAAGTTCTCCCCAAAGCCTTCTCTTCCTTGGACAGAACAGCCTCATCTCTCTCATCCTTTCTTCACAGTAGAGGTGTTCCATTCATTCCATTATTTTTGTGGTCCTCCTTTGTACCCACTTCAACAAGTGTTGGTAAGACAAATCATGTCTTGCCACTTTTCAAGGATATGTTGCCTTTCACAAGCCCATGGACATGTACAGCACACAGGGACTGACAAGGAATGTGGCATCAGCAAATTCTGTCTACCCAAGTTGACAGATGCCAGCACAGGCCATACAAGATGCCTGCAAGGTCATATCGGGTATCATATGGGTCATGCATCATAGGTTTCCTGCCCAAAGCTAAGCACAGGCCTGGACACAAGACACAATTTGTCTGAGGCATGTGTAGACCTGATGGTTTATACAGAATCAACAAGGAGATGTATCTAGGGACTTTGAGGGCCTTACTTATGAAGATACTTGTCTTCAGCTAGATACTTGGTGCATCAGATACACAATGCCTTCAAGCACTCAGTGAGGTTTGCAGAGAGGTTGACTTGGCACCTAAAATCCTGTTGATTTCAGTATGATTGAAGTTCTAGGAACGAGTGCCTACATCCATCGGATGTTGGAAATCTTTTCAAGCTCTCCTCTCCATTTAATGAAATCTAAATATCTCCAATAATCTAACCTTAATAGTTAGAGAAAATACATGGTGCAGAACTGAATGGACTTCACTCAATTTAAAAACTGAACTCTAAATCCAAGAAAAGGGCTTAAGTGGTAATATATTTGATGTCTGGCTCCAAAACGGCAATATGAAGCACAGAATTAGGCCCCTGAGTTCTCCCTACCTAATGCATAAGGAGTGCTAGTTATCTCAGGGAGTGAAGCACTTCCGTACACCTCCTCACAGGTCCTGCTACAGCCTCAAGCCTGGAGGCTTAAAACCAGGAAGTCTGCAGCGGCAGGGAGCAGCCCCAGGGCAAGACTCCATGTGGTGCACCGGAAGCCACTGAAAGGCAGCCAATTTGGAAATGCTGAGCACACAGGGTGTGCCCAAACTCCAACTCCTCCTAAGGTACATGAATCAGGTCTGCGAAGCAAAATAGCTCCCTCCACTTAGCTTCCAGAGGGCCGAGCCCACTCCTGAGGGGAGACATCTGGAAGTGCTCAGAACTGAGCTTCGCTCACTCTTTTTTAACACAGACCAAGCTGGGGTGCACAAGTTTTCTTTTATTTTTTTTAGCAGGAGAAGAGGTAGCAAAAACGCTGGCCCATGAAGTGAGAAATCTGGCTTCAGCGCTTTCTTCAGCCTGGAGGGATCCAAACCACATTTCCCACCTCCCAAGAGAGGGCCTGAACCAAGGGAGGTAAAGTGAGGTTGAGATTGGGAAGATAGGATGTGCAGCCACCTCTTCTTGAAGATGTGCAGAAATGCATTCCGGGGGGCATAAGGAGATCAAAGAAACCTCCCAGACACACGTAGACCACCGCTCAGCAGTCTAGTGGTTAGACTCTTGGCTGGCCAACATGAGCTGTGGGTTAGAGTTACACTGGTTAATGACTTTTATGTGAAAAGCAGTCATAAGGCAAAAAAACAACAGCAATGCATCACACAGAAGAGAAAGGAATCCAGGTCCTCTGATTGTGTCTCCTCCCTGAAGGTGTCTGTGTCAAAGACTTGGGAATTAGGCAGCTGCAGAGTGTCTTGGGATATAATTTTTACCAGGGTTTATATGAATTTGTGAGCATCTTTCGTTTCTTTGACTGTGGTAATGAACAAGCTGGTAAATGAAAACATGGGTCAGCCCAAGAATGAGACATAGTAAACAACACTACAGATTAAAAGTAGGTAAACATCCGTGCACATCACTTTTGACATTTTCTGTGCGCTACAACCTAACCATAAGCAAGGTTTCTTTCCAGTGACTTTTTCTTTTTTTTTTTTTTT
>VWYK01067418.1:0-11018 GCA_013399775.1 Semnornis frantzii
CTCCTTTCTTTCCCCCCTCAATCCTAGTGCATAAAGATCATTATGAGAACTTGTACTGTGTGATATCTGGAGAGAAACATTTTCTACTACATCCACCGAGTGACCGTCCCTTCATCCCATATGGTACATGGTTTACTGTGCAGTGTGCTGCAGGTTGGAAGGAGGAGAGACTAAAATACTGGAAGATATGGAAGAGGAAGCATAGATAAGTTTTTGATGTTTAGGCAGTGCTAACACTACCCAGCATGAACAGAAGTCTCTACTGTTTTGTGCTGCAGATAGCTTGTAATACAAACATTCTGACATGTCACAGCCCTGCAAAGTAATAGATTCATTGATACTTGTGGCAGCCTTTTCAGCTTTAGAATATTTAAATTATTTAAGCATTTTGTCAGAAGCGTAGCGTGGCATCTTTGATGTTTAACAGGTTTGCATTCTGCCTCTCTTTTCACTATGGAAGATGAAAAATAAGTTGTAATGTAATGAAATATTCAAGTCACTAACTGAATTTCTGAAAGCTGGGGAAATGGAAAAACAAAGAGATTCTTAGGGGAGCTTCACTTCACATTGCCCATTTTCTGTTTCTTTATATTGCTTTCCTCTCTGCACAGTAGTAGTTATATTACAGTGTCACCTAGAACATGGAAAGCTTAACTTTGTGCCTCATAAAATAAGACTGTGCCCTGCTACAGTATTTTATTTATACTGTTTTTATTTTCTTAGCAGCCTTGAAATCATAGAATCATATGGTGGTTTGGGTTGGAAGGGACTTTTAAGTTAATCATCTAGTCCAGGCTTCCTGCCATTCACTAGGTCAGATTGCTCAAACCCTTGAACACTGCCAGTGATGAGACATCTACAGTTTCTCTGGGCAGCTAATTCCAGTGTCTCATGACCCTTGCTGTAAAAAAAATATTCCTTATATCCAGTCTAAAACTACCCTTTTCTCTCACTTGGAAACCTTGGTAAAAAGTCTTTCCGTCTTTTTTTTAAGCCTCTGTTACACACTGAAAGGCTGCTATAAGATTTCTCTAGAGCCCTCTCTTCTCCAGAATAAACAACCCCATCTGTCTTAGCCTTTCTTGAGAGGAGTAACTTGTAAAACAAGTTACTATTAATGCAAAGAAGGGAGATAACGTTTACTTTTCATGGCCTGTAGTAAAGATAACTCATCTTTTTGAGCATCAGGTTAACAGAGAGAAACTCTTAAGGGTGGGATTAGAAAACCACATGTGCTGAAGCAGTGAAAGTAAAGCTACCTGTAATATAGAAAGCAGTTGAAGAGCCTTATCAGATAAAATTAGAAGTGAAAGGCTGGCCACAAGTTACTAATAACTCTCGTTGAGTGCTGTCTTATTTGACTAACCTGAGGAGAAACACCAGAATATAGAATGATGTGTAAGTCAGGGATGATTTTATTACTTCTGAAAGGGAAGCAAGACAAAATAGGAACAAAATTGGACCAGGAGTAAAATGGGTTTTGAGGACAATCATTCCCATGAAGGAAGAAGTTTGGAATTCCAAACACAGTTCAGTATTCAGATTGACTTAAATTAATTAAGAAACTGGATAAAAATGGAAAAGAACAAAAGGAAGGACAGTAATTTCAAAATAGATTTGTCTTAATTTTTCTTATACGTGGTGAAAGTGTGACATGCCCTGCCATTAGTTTCTCCAAGTACTTCTCTGAGTTGTGTAATTCAATTAGTTCTGTGGTTTCAGAGGTCTATCAGCCAGCAACTTACCATGTATCAGAAGATGGCACGTTCGAAATTGTGGATGAGAAAAGTGCAGATAAGGTAAGATGTATATAAAGCACGCAAGGTAAGAAGTGTATAAAGAACACAGTCAATACAGTAAAGATGGTTTGGGGATTGCTGAGCCTTCAAACTGAGCATGTAGATTGGTATTTGGAAATCCTTCATTACTGGAAAGATAACACCTACATATTTCACTTACTACTCACAAAGGATACCCAGCTTTTAGAAAAGATTGTTACTGCACACCTCTGACCATTGATACCATAAACTGTCTTCCTTGCACCAAACTTAAATAGATTCATTAAAGGACTTTCCAATGAATCAACAGTAAAGGGATTGATATCATTAAGACTGAAATAAATTCCTCTGTATTCACTTTCTTTTGGCTATCTACTCCAGACTCAGTTTTGCTCTACAGCAATGTCACCCAGTGCAATAAAATGTATCTGTCTCAAGGAATAAATGGTGTATTCTTAGTAGTAGCAATATTTATTTGACTAAAACGTAGAGATTTGAAGGTACTTTACGAAAGCTCAGTAGCCTTTTGTATCTGATGTCATTAGTCACGCATTGCAGAAGCAAAATGGGAGACTACAGCTGAACCTGAGCTGGAGCTTTCACTCTATTTCCAGAGTAGTGCTCATGGAATCATGGGAACATTCCTGTAGCACAGTAAAGTGGAGTCCTGAGGTGGAACATAGGAGAAATGAATGTAGGCAGGAGGGATTTCCCAGCAGGAAGGGAGGTTTTAGCTACAGGGAATAAAATTAGACTGGAGAGTTTTAGAAGAAGAAAGAGTGGTGTGGATAAAATACTCAAGTTCTGAATGTAAGAGGAACAAGAGACTTAAAAGAACTTGGAGGTGTTTTGAAAGTATGCCATGACTGAAATGTTGTGGCTGACATTTAACACCTTTTTCTTGCTTAGCAGTGCTTCACCAAAGGAGACAATTTTTTGCATCCTTAACCTATTCCCAGTTTATTGTGGAAAGCTGTGTATTTGTTTGTCCGCCAAAATACATGGTTTGTAACCTACTAAGTCTGGTTGCCAGTTGTTTTTCTGGAAGCTTGCTGGATTTTTTTTGCTGGAGCTGGTAACATATACATACCTCTTTTGCTTTTAGGTGCCCTGGATCCCCCTGGACCCCTTGAACCCAAATCTGGAACTATATCCAGAGTATGCTCAGGTAAAGCCTTTGCGGTGTACAGTGAAAGCTGGTGAGATGTTATACCTGCCTTCTCTCTGGTTCCATCATGTCCAGCAGTCACACGGATGTATAGCAGGTAAAGTACAGTGTTTCCAGATGCCATAGAATCATAGAATAGTTTGGGTTGGGACCTTCATCTGGTTCCAACCCCCTTGCCATGGGCAGGGGTACTTTCCACTAAACCAGGTTGTTCAAAGTCCCATCCAATCTAGCCTTGAACACTTCCAGTGACGGGGCATCCATAACTTCTCTGTTGCCGTGTCTCACCACCCCCACAGTACAGAATTTCTTTCTAATATCTAATCTTTCAATTTAAAATCATCTTGCCATTACCCTCTCTGATAAAGTCCCTCCCCATCTTTCCTGTAAGCCTCCTTTAATTATTGAAAATCTGCTATAAGGTCTCCCCAAAGCCTTCTCTTCTCTGGGTGAACCACTCCAACTCTCTCAGCTTGTCCTCATAGTCTGTATGTTCCAGCCCCTTGTTTTGGAGCTGTTGTGAGTGTGCAGCTAGATATCCCATTGCAAAGCACAAATGAGACCCAAGGTCCCTTTAAGATCAGGAGGAAATAACAGTCTTGGCAGATGCCATGGAGCTACCTCCTTACAGTCTGTTTTGCTTATAATTCAAATTGTTGGCAAGTGCTAGGGATGTAGCAGAAGTCTTTTCCAGTTGTCAAACCTGGAGGGGGATAGCTATTTCGGTGATCTTGATACAGTTTCTGTTTCTGACGTGGGGCTAAGCAGTCTGTCTGCTAATTGCAAACTAGTCATCTGCGTACCTTGCACAAAGAAATTACATGTTTTACGCTTATGTGGTAGGGTAGGAATTTCCCCACACACTATTCGAACAAAGAGGGACAAATTATTTACATTTTGGCTTTTTATTCCTTTCAGCAAACCAATGAATGATACAGACTTCTTAATTTTTTTTTTAAATTCTTTTTTTTATAACCAGTGATTTAATTTCTCTCATCAAAACATTCCAATTAGCCTCAAACCAGCACAGCTTATCACATAAGCAAAAAAAAAAATTGATCTGGGAGAAGAAAAGGAAACCAGAAATTCTGTGAGTTTCAGGTGTGGATGTAGATACAACACAGAGAACACTGTCTTGTCATGTGAGCTGGTATCTGCTCTAACCCAGTCTCTCACCCCGCTAATAAGCCTCTGCTTGTGTTACTGTTCTTCTGCACTTCTCAAAAGTCTGGTCACCTCTTTCTTTGTAAGATTTATCTTCATCACTCTTTTTCTTTAACTTCCCCAAAAGAGTTCCAGAACTTCAAGCATTTGGTGCAGATAGAGGGATCGGAATGGTGTGAAGTATTATTGTTACATTGTACAAAGTTTGCAGGGATTGAGAAAGAAGTGTTTTTGCTGTACTCTATCTGGAATAGTCCTGTCTGCACAGGATGAATAAATACAGTATTTCAGACAACATAACATTAGCATTTGTGTAATACTGCAAATATTGCAAGCCCTCCCCTCCCCCCACTTTTTTTCCCCCAGTATTTACTGTAGTGTAATAAAAAGATAAGCTAGCAGTAAAGCAGTGTTCCTGATCCTCTTTTCCCAGTACTCCTGCATCAGTCTTTAAAGATCTTTTAGAAAAAGTAGGGTTGTTTCCAACCACAAAGCCCAGGCCACTCTCTGTATCAGAAATGCTAAACAGTTGATGGGCTTATTTAGTCTCTAGTCTGTTAACTGTACTACAGTCTGTATACACTTGGAAAATCAATATTCTCTGGCTCTAAGTGCATGTCTGAAGCTAGAGTATATCCTCCTCCACAAACCATTGGCACAATATTATACTGCTAGGCTTGTTTTTTAGTTTTTTTCCTAGGATACATATGCCAAAATTAAAATGAGATGGGGAATTAAAGCACTGCCTAAACATTTTACCAGCTTCTGCTTCAAGGAATCTCCAGTGTGCAGCCTGAAAAAGAGTTGGTTTGGGTTAAGACAGAGTTGCATTGTCAGCACTATTCAAGAACTCTAGTGTTTACTTACATTTTTTTTTGGCTATAGTCAAAGGTTTGCTTGTTTCAAAGCGCAGTCGGTAATGAGAAGCAGCCTGTACTAGTTGAACTCTAGAAGAATCTATGAATGTGTTTGTAAATCATTACGTTGTAACCTTAGAATTGTTTATCTTTTTCCTTTTCTCCTCAGTGAATTATTGGTATGACATGGAATATGACCTCAAGTACAGCTATTATCAGCTACTAGATTGTCTCACAAAAGCTGTGGAAGTGTTATAGCAGAGTTGGGGGACTCAAACTTGTGATCTGTCTGTGACAGGATACAACCATCAGCATCTGTGACTGGAGAACGAACATGATTCAAGTGAAAAGAACTGAATGTTAAATTATCCTCAACAATGCCCGTCAAACAGACCATGGACATTTTGCTTGATTTCAGAGTCCAGATCAACTGGCCAGAACATTTTTTGTCTGTAAATTTAATAACAGTACTTTTAGGTCTTTTTGTTTTGCCTCAGTGATGGTGAGTGAAACAGAACTTGAAGGGAAGAAATCCGAGTTTTGGAAACCCAGAGCAGGAGCCGCAACTGTTTATTCAGATCTACAGATTGTTTTCATAACAGCCCAAATAGACAAGGAGGAACCTGCTCCTCTATCCACCTCTGCATCAGGCTGCATCAGTCCAACAAATGCACTCTACTTAAGGCAAAAGTCACTAAATTCAGTATTTGTGGTGTTTTGATGGTGAAAAACTTCTTCAATAAAAGATCAGTTTAAAAAGCTTATTTCTCTACTAATTTCTTTATCTAGGAGGACATGCAAAAGTCAGTGCTGGCCGTTTTCCATGTTAAGCTACATAGGTTTATTGCTGCCTTTTTTTTTTTTTTTCTCCTTTCCACTGTTATATTTAAATGTGGCCACACTATCTTGTGTCCCAAGTGGTGACTTTAGAGTTGCTTTGCCAGTTCTGCAGTCAGTCTGTGCATCACCTGTGGTCTTGTGGCATGACGTGCTTCTGCAGCTTGCTGATTGTTTCGTTCCTTTGCTGCCGAGCACCTGCTCAGGCGACCTGTGTAGACCAAGAGCCTATTTCTGCAGCCTGAATTCCCATTTGTAATTCCCACAGAATGCGATGAGACTACAGGGCAGGACTGGAAGGTGATTAAATACACCAACATTGCAAAAACGTGGTATTATTGTTTATGAAACCCAGAAGTTGCTATTTGTCAACAAATCTTCAAACAGTTACTTAGAAACATTAGCCATACAGGGGGGGAAATATTTATTTTTCATGTGTTATTTAGGGAAATGCAGGTGATCTTTTGACAGGATTCATTACTGCGAACAAAAATGTAATCATTCTTTTACTTTGTTTCTTTTTTTGGGGGAGGTTGTGCTTTTGTTGGTGTTTTGTTGGCTTGGGTTTTATTTGCTTTTGTTTGTTTGTTTTTTTAAAAACATAGTTAAAGCATGAGGCTTTATTTTACCTCTTGGCACTCATCCACAAATTGCTGGAGGAATCAAGGGCAGGCTTTGGTTCATATCTGGATTAAGATGTCACATTACTTCAGGCTTTCCAGCTCGTTTGTGCTTAGCGTGCCTTAGCAAAGGTGTCCAGGCCAGAGGTGTCTAGGCCAGTTCTGCAGTGGAATCCAGACTTCACTACTGCTGAGGGAAAGGAGACGTGAATAATCTCTTTCTGTAACTTGGGGTTTTTAATTTAGTCTTTCCCTTTAACGGAAAGTCACACTGGAACAGACATGACGGCTCGGCTGCGCGCAGGTAGATGCTGTTACTGTGTGACCGCTGAGCTGGAATCTGGAGGGAGGCGTGCTCCGAACTACGACTCCCAGCAGCCCTTGTGTGCTGACCGAGGGAAGTTGTCACGGTGGTTCCTCCTGGATTTTGGGCCGAGGTTTAAACCTGGGAAGGGTCCTGGCGCCTTGTGTCACACAGTTTCACGCAGCCCGTGTGTGGCCGCACACGAAGGGGCAGCTCTTCTGCCAGCAGCAGAGCTGGGATGGCGGCGTGGGTGACGGTGCTGCCTGCCCCCAGGTGCATGTACGATGACCCCGTGCAGATCCTCGTCGCTGGTCTCCAGCCGCAGCAGGCGGTGACCGTCCGAGCCAGCCTAGTGGACGAGAGCGGGGAGCTTTTCCAAGCCCACGCTCTCTACAGAGCTGGCAGCCGCGGCGAACTCGACCTCAGCCGCTCCCCAGCGCTCGGGGGCAGCTATTTGGGAGTGGAGCCGATGGGGCTGCTGTGGTCTCTGCAGTCTAAAACGCCCTATAAGCGACTGGCAAAGAAGAACGTACTGACCCCTTTCCATGTGGACATAGAAGTTTACGATGGCCACGGCGACATGAGCAACTTGCTGGGAAAATGCACCAATGAGCGATGCTTTTTAGGAGAGGGAGTGAAGAGGATTTCAGTAAGAGATGGTCGTCTGAAAGCAACCCTCTTCCTCCCTCCTGGTGAGTTTTAATTCAGTTCTGGTTTTCAAAGTGTAACTTACACCAGCTGTTGTGCCCTGTGGCCCCTGGATGCACTCTACAACCCAGAGCGAAGCCTCAGGCTGTGCATAGTCCAGCTACTTGGATCCTCGCAGAAGAGCAGGGAGGAACAAGTATTATGCAGATAGGTGTTTTTTTTTTTAATAGAGGGGGACCAGGATCTCTCCTGTGGTGAGAACTCTGGAGAAAAGTGTGCTTGTTTCTTAGTTCTTCTGTTCAGGCTCCCCTGGTATTCAGCAGAGCCGTGAGGTGTGACAACTCTGGCTGTGGAGTGAGGAATGGTGAGGTGTGATGGGTGGGAGCACTGGACTCAGTCTGTAGCCAGCGTAAGCTGCTCCAGCAGCTGCTGTAGATCTTTCTGAAGGCCCTAGACCTATTTGTCACTGTCTAAGAAAAGACCAAAGAATTAAATCTCTACTTGACAGAGCAGTGTGACTGCATGGAATGCTTGGGAAGATGGGAGACGAACGAAAAAAAGTAAGGTCTTTGAACAGACATTGTATTCTGCAGCTCCATACAGAGAGAGAGCTGAGATTGGATCCACAGTAAAGCTATTCTGAGCCCTGAACTGCTTATGTTCCTTGAGTAGTACTTAAAAAACAAATGCCTTGTTCTGTAATGAATGAAAAGTCCCTTGCAGCTGCAGTGACACCAAATCTTGTAAGGGAAGTCTGGCTGTAAGAATGGGCAGAGCAGTAGCAGTAAAGAAAGGTCCTGTGGCTGCAGGAGAACTGGGGCCAGGACTAGTTACCCAGATCATGCTGAAGCCTGAATTGGTGCAGTTGGTGCTGACCTTTGTGGTACATTTCATAACCCAAGCCTTCCCTCTCTCGAAAACCTGTTAGCACGGTTGCTAAAGAAGTGCAGCTATGCAGCAGTACTGTTTGTTCATTGATTCCCAATGGCCTGGGAACATCTAGGCCAGTGTCAGCTAAAATTCATGGTGGGAGAAGGACGCTTGAGTTCCTATAATGATTTCCTAAGAATAAAAAGATTAGTATCATTACAGTGATTTTATGTGTGCCTGAGAATGACAACTTCCACTTCAGAGGGTAATTTCTTTCTGATAACTACTGTCCTGATGTGTGCAGAGCAGACACTACTGACAGGACAGCTGTGGAAACTTTTCTCTTTGATTCTATACATACACACACACCTTTATTGCAGGAGCTGGTCCATTCCCTGGACTTATTGATTTGTATGGATCTGGAGGAGGTCTTGTTGAATACAGAGCAAGTCTCCTGGCTAGCAGAGGCTTCGTGACTCTGGCTCTTGCTTACATGGCCTTTGAAGATCTCCCTGCTATGCCAGAGGTTCTTGAACTCAGCTATTTTGAGGAAGCTGTGAAGTTTTTGCAGAAACAGCACCAGGTAAGAGAAAAATGATGATGCTCTTCCTGTTGGAAATGGTGTTCCAGTTTTCTGATTGGAATCCTGTCTGTCACTGAATGCAGCTATATTTCTGAGACGTTAGAGGGGGACAGCATAAGTTGGCATAAAGAGTTAGAGTTACTGTGCTTACTCAGCTTCAGATGTAACGAACCTTGAGCTTTCCAAGACAAACCAGAAGGTAACAGGTCAACTGTAGGAGAGTTTCAAAGAAATATGATGTGAAAGAAAATCAAAACACATGAACCCATGAAGAAGAGCGGTTTTCCAAAGGGGACCTTAAGGAGAGAAGATTGAGGGGGATTGAGATATAATAATAATGAGAGCAAATATCTCACCAGGATGTGGAGGGAGCAAAGAAACTTTGTCTATAGGTGTCACCGGGAAGAAGAAGTCTTACAAGAGGAGAAATGTTGAGGAGCTGTAGAATTCATAGTCTTATGAAGGCTCAGCGAAGGGGTAGATAAGAAAATGATATAACCTGAACAGGGAGAGGGAAGGAGTAAAATATGGGTGCCCTTAGAGAGTGAGAAAGCAGAACTGGACAAGTTATGCCAGCTGAGGAAATGAGTAGTAGTTGGTAATGCTTGTTTTTGTAACTGTGTTTCAGGTGAAAGGTACTGGGATTGGCGTTTTGGGCTTGTCTAAAGGAGCCGATCTAGCCCTTTCCATGGCCACATTTCTACCTGGCATCAAGGCAGCCGTCAGCATATCTGGAAGCAGTTTTAATTCTTTCATTCCCTTGCAGGGGGATGGCTTCACTATTCCTGCCCACCCATATGATTTGGAAAAGATGAAGTCCACTGATGAGCCTGGCATAGTAGATTTCTCAGATGTCCTAGTTGATCACAGGGACCCAGAAACTTGGGATTGTCGAATTCCATTGGAGAGGTCCTTGGCCAAGTTCCTCTTCCTGTCCGGACGAGATGACAGGAACTGGAAGAGTGAGCTCTATTGCCAGGATGCTGTTCAACGCCTGCAGCAACATGGGCAGGAAGCAGAGTTTTGCTCCTATTCTGGAGCTGGGCACCTGTTGGAGCCACCATACTTGCCTCTGTGCCAGGTTTCAATCCACAAAGTACTTGGGATGTTTGTGTATTGGGGAGGGCAATGGAGGGAGCATGCCAAAGCCCAGGAAGATGCATGGTGCAGGATACAGGCCTTTTTCTGGCAACACTTGATGGACTCAGACATCCCAAGGAGCAAGCTCTAGTGGAAGCTGTTGAAGATACTCACCAGGGTTGGTATTTCAGCTCTTACTGAATCTTGGAAGTTCGCTGAAAATTTCCTGGCCTGCTTTCCTCTAAATCCTGCTGTTGCATAGTTGTTTATTTTCATTCCCCAAATAATTTTCCATTTTTTAGTTGAATTTTTGTTGTTTTCTGCCCCTGGCTGCAGTGTGGATTGGCACCATCTGACCTGCCTGTGTGCTGTAGTCATCTGAGAAAACCTGGCAGCCTATCATTCAAGGGTGAACTTGTACTGAGCCAACTGTGCTGGCTTTCACTCTCAAACCATCTCCTCCGGTAGCAGGGAATACTTTCATAGGATAAGGTTTCTACTGAATTGTTTACTCTTGCACCTTTAACCAGCTAACAATTTCTTGGGACAGCAGTGCAGTGCACTGTCCTTTTCCTCTTGGTATAGTTTTCTCTCATTTCTTAGTAAAAATGTCTGATCTTATCTAAGTGAAGAGGCACTTTCCCAGCTTATTTTGAAGTGCAGAGGTAATATTTTTTGGTGGTACCTCAAAAACCAGAAGTAGTGAATCTTACCCAGGTTACTCTGGTTGTATCTCCTGCTGACATACCAGGGAAAGTTTCCACTGCACTGCTCAATAAATACAATGTGTTATGTGTGTATGCACACTTTACTTGAAATTACTGTAGAGTAGAATCATAAAATGCATTGCGTCGAAAGGGTCCTCTAAAGGTGTCTAGTCCAACCCCCCTGCACTGAGTAGATCAGGTCGCTCAGAGCCCCATCAAGCCTGGCCTTGAGTGTCTCCAGGGATGGGACCTCCACCACCTCCCTGGGCAACCTGGTCCAGTGTTCCACCACCCTCACAGTAAAGACCCTTCTTCCTGTTATGCAATCTAAGTCTACCCTTCTCTAATTAAAGACCATTGCCTCTTGTCCTATCTCTGCATGCCCTCGTAAACAGCCTCCTT
>VWYK01067418.1:11092-28735 GCA_013399775.1 Semnornis frantzii
GCCTTCTCTTCTTCAGGCTGAACAATCCCAGCTCTCTCAGCTGACTTTGTAGGAGATATGCTTCAGCCTTCCGATCATTTTTGTGGCCCTTTTCTGGACCCTCACTATCTGTTCCGTGTCCTTGTGTTGGGGACTGCAGAGCTGGACACAGTACTCCAGGTGAGGTGTCACCAGAGCAGAGTGGAGTGGCAGAATCACCTCTCACAACTTGCTGGCCATGCTTCTTTTGATGTGGCTCAGGATGCTGTTGGCCATTCGGGCTGCAAGTGCACATTGTTGGCTCATCTTCAGTGTCTCATCCACCAGTACTCCCATGTCCTTTTCTGCAAGGCTGCTTTCTATCACCTCATCCTCCAGCCTGTGTTGGTAACGATTGTCCCAACCCAGGTGCAGGACCTTGCACTTCACCCTGTGGAACCTCATCAGGTTCATCCAGGCTCACTTCTCCATCTTACTCAGGTTCGTCTAGATGTCATCCCATCCCTCTGGCATATCAGCTGCACCACTCAGCTCAGCAAACTTACTGCGGATGCACTCAATCCCACTGTCTGTATCATTGATGAAGCTATTAATCAGCACTGCTCCCACTATGGACCCCTGAGACAAGAAGTTATCTGAATGAAGGCTTTAACTGTCTTTATGCAGGCAGCAGTCTTAATGGAATCACTGCTGGTTCTTCACCTGTCTGAAGATCTTCTATACAGAAGTGTTGGAAGCACAAATATTGCAAATAGGGAAGTATAACTCCATAATAAGCATCTAGGTCTGAACCAGACTCTGCTACTGGATGAATCATAGAATCATAGAATGGTAAGGTTGGAAGGGACATCAAAGATCATCTAGTTCCAACATCCTGCCATAGGCAGGGACAGCTCCCACTAGTACAGGTCACTCAAGGCCTCGTCCAACCTGGCCTTGAACACCTCCAGGGAGGGAGCAGCCACAACCTCCCTGGGCAACCTGTGCCAGTGTCTCATCATCCTCACTGTAAAGAATTTCCTCCTAACATCCAGTCTAAATCTCCCCTCTGCCAGTTTAAACCCATTGCCCCTTGTCCTGTCATTGCAAGACCTTGTAAATAGTCCCTCCCCAGCCTTCCTGTAGGTTCCCCTTCAGATACTGGAATGCTACTATAAGGTCTCCCCAAAGCCTTCTCTTCTCCAGGCTGCAGAGCCCCAACTCTTGTAGCTTGTCCTCATAGGAGAGCTGCTCCAGTCCTCTGATCATCTTCGTGGCCCAGGTGATGGTGTTTGGTGGTGAGATCAAAACAGGGATGTTGGCTGAGGCCAGGTATGGCTCTAAAATGCCTTTGTCTTGCTTACCACAGCATTTAGCTATGTCAGCAGGAGACATCAAGTTTGAAAGGCCATGAAGAAATTCTTGTGCAACCAAAAAGCCTGCTTAGTGATACAGCTACAGTCCCACCCTACACTTTACACAGCAGAAACCTGAGGTATCAGTATTAGCCCTTTGGAACCCAGTGTGTGGATGAGAATTTGACAAAACTTTGGAGAGACTTTGGTAGGTTTGTCTTCCTCACCCTCCCCAGAATGGGTATCTTTTCGGTAAGCTGCATCCTGGGTAATGACAATTGTATTTTCTTAAAGCTGCAGAGTGATTACTGCAGGTAAGTCCCTATCACTGGTAGTCATGAGGCATCTGTGTTTATGTTGCAAGTGTCAGTAAACTCTGGGGCTGTTTGTGTATCTAGTGCCAGACCATTAACAGCCTACCTTAATTGACATTCTTGTTAAGAGACAAATCCAACTGCCCCTAGCCCCTCTAATCTCTGAGGACATGGCTAGAACTCAAGGAGGCTTATCTCTTGCTAAATTTCCCCACACTTCATGCAACAAGAAGTCTTTACCTGCGGTAGGTAGGAGGAGCAGTGGAGTTTGCAGAAGGGGTCTGCACAGTGCTCAAGATGAGAGTGATAGAGATGTGCTAAGAACCTGCCTTTAAATGTTGAAAGTCAGGTTGGGGAGAAAGAGTAAAGCCACTGCTGCTGCCAAAGAGCCCTCTGGAATGGGCTGTCTCTGTGGTCTTGCCACTTAATCAGACAGCTGTGGCCTCAGTAACAGCTATGAAGTGCCACTCTTCAGAGAGAAATGACCTTCTGGGAGAATGCCATTTCTCATCCTTTACTGAGGGTCCAGACTTGCCAAGGATGACTCTGATTTCCTTCTTACTTTTGTGAGATAGTGACAAACAGCATCTTGTTGGAATTTTCTAGATATCAAATGACATCAACTGAGAAAGTTTTGCTTCCTGAAGCAGTCAAGGCTCCTGTTCTCCCACAGAAACAAGCAGAAACTGGAGGTCCTTACCTTTCATTTAGGCAGCAAAATCATTCTTTTAGGAGAGCAGTAGTTCATGTTTTCCAATTCCTGCTATGAGCCCTGCAGCAGCCTGGATCCTGCTGAGGGCCAAACGATACTCCCTTGGTTTTGTTGCTCCAAGAAGCAGTGACTGCTCAAACCAAGCATGTTGGGGCTCAAAGGGCTGTAGTCTCAAGCAATATATTGCAGGTAGAGCATGTCCTTTCAGATTCTTCCAGTTTTCCTGCTCCAGCTATTCTTTAAAATGGTAGATGAAGGAGGTCTCACTCCTGCTCACCCGCACTGGCTATCCCAGTTTTCTGCTGTTATCTCTTCTTTGTTTCTGTTTGTCACCTGTGTCTCTGTGTCCTGCATGGTCTGTGGTTGTTCCAGATGTTTAGTGAAAGGGTAGGACCTTGCAGAAGAGTAACATGTAGTAACAAGAGAATTCAAAGCACCGGAAAAGGCTGTCCAGACAGGTTGTGCAGTCTCCTTCTCTGGAGACTTTCAAAACTCACCTGAATGTGTTCCTATGCAAACTGCCCTAGGGGATCCTGCCTTGGCAGGAGGGTTGGACTCAATGATCTGCGGACGTCTCTTCCAACCCCTAACATCCTGTGATCCTGTGGTTCAGAGATATTTAAGCAGTTCAGTCTGGAAAAGGACATTTTCTTCCTTCTCGTTTTTCTGTTTTATTAAAGCAGTCAAAAAGCCCCTGGGTTGTCAATCCACATTTTCCTCAAACTCAGTGTGCTCGGTTGTCTTTCTGGGGCACCAGTCATTTTGTCTTTTAGTTTATAATGAGCACGGGGAGGCTTCTGCAGTACAATGTATTATTCTGCAACCTGTGGGATACCTCACATCTATTTCAATCCTTTCTGAGAGGAAGACAAACATCCTCAACCTTCAAAAAGCAGTTTATAGATCTATACTTTGGATTACAAAATTGCAAACTTATGAGAAAATATATTTTCTTTATCTATAGGAAACTACTATTAAAAGGAAGAATGTTCTTCATGAGTAAACAAACAATGTGGTCAGTGATGCTTTCATGCAGTCTGTTAGGTTGTCACATTCAGCAGCCAGGTTCAAGGAAAGCAGTTGAAGATAAAGGATGGAGGGAGCTGAATGGTTGCTCCATCAATGAAAATAGCACATAGGATCTCTTTGTGTTGTTGCTCTGGCATGAAAACTTTGCCACCCAATTAAATGCCCTTCATTTATCACTTGGATGGCAGCTGGCAAGAAAGTCTGGAAAAGCTGATTTAGCTGTGCCACATACAAAGAGCAAAGTACACCAGCCAACCCAGTTACACTGAGAAGTCTTCTTACATCATCTGTCCTCCTTAGATTGCACTCAATTTTGAAGCTTATCTTCAGGAAACAGAAATTGGAAACTGGAGGAAGACTAATATCAGATAATTGCAAATGGCCTAACTTCAGTAAAATGCTCAGGTCTGTTTTGCTGAAGGCTTGGACTGCTTAGCATTTCTTCTGCTGAGGAGGTGGTGTAGACAAATGGGGCTAAGATCACGTTTTTGGTTTTGGGTTTTTTGTTTTTTTTTTTCCAAGTTAGTGGCAAAAATTTTTGTACTTGCAGCCTGTAGGGTCAAGGTGTTTTATATAATTTCTCCAGGCATTCAGATCACAGACAGCAGTCTTCAAAAAACTCATGAAAGTAATTTAATTAAAGATAATTGACCTTCATCTGCAAAAGACAGCCTATGCCAAGCACAACTGATAAAACTAATAAAAACTGGGTGGGAAAAGCTGTTCTTGTAATTGAAAAGTGTTCCTGACAGAGCATCAAAGGAATAGTCTGAACTGAGAGATCTTGACTTGATGCTTACATCAGTCATGCCTTTGTTGAGCACTTTGCTGTACATTTTCAGAGAATCATAGAATGGTAAGGTTGGAAGTGACCTCAAAGGTCATCTAGTTCCAACACTCTGCCATAGGCAGGGACACCTCCCACTACTACAGGTTACTCAAGGCCTTGTCCAACCTGGCCTTGAACACCTCCAGGGAGGGAGCAGCCACAACCTCCCTGGGCAACCTGTTCCAGTGTCTCACCACCCTCACTGTAAAGAGCTTCCTCCTGACATCCAGTCTGCCAGTTTAAACCCATTACCCTTAGTCCTATCATTGCAAGACCTTGTAAATAGCCCCTTCCCCAGCCTTCCTTCAGATACTGGAAGGCTACTATAAGATCTCCTCAAAACTTTCTCTTCCCCAGGCTGAACAACCCCAACTCTCATAGCTTGTCCTAATAGCAGAGCTGCTCCAGTCCTCTGATCATCTTCATGGCCCTCCTCTGGACCCGCTCCAACACTTCCATGTCCTTCCTGTGCTGGGAGGCTCCAGAACTGCACACAGTACTCCAGGTGGGGTCTGAGGAGAGCAGAGTAAAGGGGCAGAATCCCCTCCCTTGCCCTGCTGGCCACACTTCTCTTCATGCAGCCCAGAACTTGATTGCTGTCTGGGCTGCATGTGGACACTGCAGGCTCATGTTGAGCTTTTCATCAACTCAGACCTCCAGGTCGTTTTCCTCAGGACTACTCTCCAGCCATTCACCACCCAACCTGGAGTTGTGCTTGGGATTGTGCCTCCCCAGGTGCAGGACCTTACACTGGGACTTGTTGAATTTCATGAGGTTGGCCTGGGCACACTTATCCAGCCTGTCCAGGTCCCTCTGGATGGCATCCCTGCCCTCTAGCAAGTCAACTGTGCCACACAGCTTGGTGTCATCTGCAAACTTGCTGAGGGTGCACTGATTCCTCTGTCCATGTCACTGACAAAGATGTTAAACAGCACTGGTGCCAGCACTGACCCCTGAGGGACGCCACATTTTTGAGGATGAAAAATACTTGTGACAGGTCTCTTGAGAAAGTGAGATGCAGTCTCCTCTCAGGTAAGCTGCTATGAACAAATTCATCACAAGGGAACATTACATCTTGCAGTGCTCTTCTGGGGCATTTCCTGAGCTCATCTGGAGTCAGACAGTAACAGAGATTGTAGATCTGTCAGTGCTTTCTTAAAACGTCCCCTCTTTGCTCTGGTTCAACTTGTGCTCTCTCTGCAGAGAAAGGAGACTACCCCAAAAAGAAATGGGATGAAAAAACGTATCCTTGATTGGAGCATCTCTTAATTCTATCCTAGTCTGACTGCCCAGACCCCATGATTCTCAGATAATCTGAATGAATACAATCTAAGATATATGAGGCATAAATAATCAAGTGTCCCTGAGGCAGGCCACAGGTTGTTTGCACACTGTGAGAACTGTGAGTCTTTTCATTGCGGGCTTTCTGTATCACAGTGCAGATTATTTTTCTTATATAGCTCTGTGATGGGTTAGGAACTTCTCCCGCCTCCCCCCCCCCACTATTGGAATTTACCAGACTAGTTCAGATGGCTTGGAAGCAAGATGAAGCTGTATTTACAGCAAAGCAAAATTTACAAGCATATATACACAATATATTAACAAGTTTACAATTGTATACAAATTAGAAATAATACAGAAATCCAGACTCCCTCTCAGACAAAGGAAACTTCCCAGAAGAGACTCAAAGCTGCCTTCTCTTTCTCCCTCTGCTTTCCCAGACAGACAAGCAAAACAAGCAGCAAAACTTATGCTGTTATGTGTTAGCTGAGAGTAGTGGGGAGACGTTAGAGCGGAGCGAAGAGGAAGCGAATAGATGCAGCATTCCAGACCAGAGAGGGATAGATTGTTGACATTTGGCTTTTTATCCCTCCCAGCAAACCAATGGATGATATAGACTTCATTGTTACTTTCTTTTCACAACCAATGATCTAATTTCTCTCATTAAATTATTCCAGTTACCCTCAAACCAGCACAAGCTCCATCCTGCTGTCCTATCTACTCAGTAGCCCTTCATGAAAAACTTGAGGCACTCACAGTTTGGAAGCACTTGGGCACTGCAAGGAGCAATATTCTCTGTAATTCTCAAGGCTTCTTGAAAAGGATTGTGGGATTCTTTCCCCATACTTTGCCATGCGCGTTAAGCTGCAAGAAGTGCTTCTGGATGTTCTTTACAGAAGACCATCTCCAATCAGGTATTTAACTGAATGCAATCTAAAGCCGATCCTGAAACATTTTGATACATCTACGGTATAAATTGGAAGAAACTGCGGAATGGAAGTAGCCAAATGCCTTTGTTAGAGAAGGGTGAACCACAGGTACACAGAAGTGGTGAAACATCTTTGAGAAGGCAACCATGTCTTGAGCACTATGCGTCTGAGGAACAGTGGGTGTTTGGGGATTCAGTAAAATTTCACTGTTCTGAACAAGGAGACTTCAGCGTGAATGTTCTTCTGTAAAACTTGCAGCTTCTCACCCAGTGTCTCTGGATGGCTTCTGTGAGCAAGGTTGCTTCATGGCCACAGGACAGAAAGACAGAAGGAATAAAGTGAAAGTTGAGAATATACATTGTGCAGTGTAATTTAGAAGTGACCTATCTCCATTCCCTGTTTCCTGGTTATTTGGAAGTCTAAAGGTGTTCAGGGCCGTTTTTTTTTTCTTTTTTTAATGCAGAACTCACTCATTTCTCTAATACATTACCAGATCAATTGTCATAAGCTGTGGGACAAAGCCAACATTGAATGACAAGATAAAGATAGTAACATTTTCTCCTATATTAATGTTTTGCTGAGAAATATTTAATTCTAATGTTTCGGAAGAGAATCACTATTCTGCACTTTTTTAGTGCTCCATACATGTAATTCAGAAATGGAATCTGAGCCAAATACAGTATTAAGTGCCAAGAAAGTGATACTTTGTTTGGAGTTTGGCTAGAAGGAAAAGTAATGATTCCGATGAACTAATGCTCCTTGTAGCATTTTCCACAAAATAACACTGCCATTTGTCATCGTCCAGGATAAAAATTAGAGATGCTAAACCTCAGCGTTTTTCAAACTCTTAAGAAATTGTCCATATAAAACTTATTTTAAACCTAAAAGAGCCAGGGCCCTGGATCTAGATAGCACTTAGAGATAAATATTTAAATAAGTTGCATCCTATTAAGTTAGGCTTGCGTTTCTTCAGTGACATAAGCCACTGGACATCTTGCTTTTAGACTATGAATTTCTGTCTGCTTTGAAGTCACATTAGTTAAAGGTGTGATTTTATCCCAGAATGATAGAGGTTGGAGATCTGGAGATCATCTAGTCCAACCCTCCCACTAAAAACCAAGTGACCCAGAGCAGGTTGCACGAAATTGCATCCAGGTATGCTTTGAATCTTTCCATAGAAAGAGACTCCACCGTTTCTCTGGGCAGCCTACTGCCACCCTCACAGTTCCAGTTTGTGCCCATTGCCCTTTGTCCTGCCGCTGAGAAGAGCCTCACTCCATAATCTTGCCCCCCACCCTTTAGATATGGATAATCATTGGTAAGATCCTCTCTTAGTTGTCTCTTCTCCAGGCTGAACAGACTCTGTGTTTCAGTTTAACTGTTCTAAGAATACCTTGTTCCCAAAGGCATTTTTCCTGCTTGCTGATCTGGGGTGTAATCCTGTGGAAGGAAAAACTACAAAAGAAGGTTAAATGTTCAGCTGGATCAGAAAAGGAAGTAGCAGGAATATTCATGGGCTTATCAGGAGAAGCAGTGGTGAGCAATACTTTGGCTTTCAGGGTCAGCACGGGTTTATGCCAAATCAGGATAACTAACTCTAGCAGAGTTTTTAGTTATGTTTGGAATAATTAGTCCATCTGATCCTAAATTCTGATCAATTTCTATATAGAGTGAAGTGAATGCTTGGTGGCTCATTGTGTGTTGTGTTCCTCTGCAATGGATCTGGATCTCCGGTTCAGGAGAGATAGGGACCTGCTGGAAAGAGTCCAGTGGAGAGCCACAAGGATGACTGGGGGAGTTGTGCATCTCCCCTGTGGAGAGAGAGTGAGAAACCTGGGGCTGTTTAGTCTGGAGAAGAGAAGACTGAGACGAGGTCTGATCAATGTGTACATAGATCTGAGGGGTGGGTGCCAAGTGGAGAGAGATCAGCAGCAATAAGACAAGGAGCAACTGCTACAAACTCCTCAATATGAGGAGAAACTTCTTTAGGGTGAGGGTGACAGAGCACTGGAACAGGCTCCCCAGAGAGCTTGTGGAGTCTCCTTCTCTGGAGACTTTGAAAAACCTTCCTGGATGTGTTCCTGTGCAAACTGCCCTAGGGGATCCTGCCTCATCAACGAGGTTGGACTTGATGATCTCTGGAGGTCCCTTACAACCTCTAAGGTTCTGTGGTCCTGAAAGAGTAAATAATTTAATAGTGGAGAGAAGACAGTGAAATATGAATACAGGGGACAAGCTGTATAGAGAGTTTGAGGGAGATGTCCTGCATAGGAGCAGAGTATGTGCATGTCTCTACCTTCAGTCAGACAAAAAGGTTCAAATGCAGTTCTGTAAAGTTAATATACTGTGAATTCAGTAAGACAGTTTTGAATCAATAAGCCATCCCTGGATAGTGTCAGTCTGATATTCTCAAACAACAATCACTAACTCAAAATGGATTAGTTTTTCTAGCAGTTTCTCCCATCTTTGGATCATTTTGGGTCAGACACATTTGTCTTCTTGATGCAGGAAGATTACTTTGATACCTGACAGCATTGCTACTGTGATGGAAAGGGAAGAAGTTCAGGGTCTGTACTTTTGGGTAGAGATACCACTTCCAGTTACTGAGATAACCCAGCATTTGCTGCTTTCCTGAAAGTATGCTTACCACTCCCCTTAAAGCCAAGACCTCCTGAGCTCCATCACCAGTGTGCAGAAACAACTTCTCCACTTCTGTGCCTCCTAGGAATCTTGTTCTTTCTGTAGTCATCTATACCCTCATGTGAGATCAGAACGTTTTTTCTGTTTTTTTCTCTACCTTTATAGTCGAATCACTGAAATATCACATCAGGGGTGACCAAATGTTGGGGATCACCAGAGGCTGTGGAATCACGCAACGTCGGGGATCGCTAGGTGTGGGGGGCCGGATGACGTGAGACAGGGACGACCAGACACCAATGTGGTGCATCCAAGATCCCCCCTTTATTACAGAAAGTCAGCATGGACTTATACAGGATAGGACTGCCTGGTCACACACACAATTCTGGTTACAGGCAGCTCTTCTTGAGCTGTTCCCCAGGCACACTGATAAAAGCCTTCAATACTGTCACCGTCAGGCACCCTGTTTTGCTATGCTACATCCTCATTTACATAACTACCTCCTTATCTTGAGTGATTGCCAGCACAGAGTACTGCTGTGTTGGCGGTCTTATGAGACCCAACGTACCTTTTGCACAGTCTTGCAGCACTTAGGGCGTTTATTTTATTTTATTTTATTTTATTTTATTTTATTTTATTTTATTCAATTTGATTTTTATGACAGAGCATCAATCTCTAAAGGAGGGAAAATTAATTATTTTTTGTATCGTTCTCACTTTGCAGAGGCCTGATTGTTAGAAGTGGGCACCAGCACTCAGAAAACCTCTTAATTTCCCCGTCCTGTGGCTCTGGCCCACTGCTATTGTACTGAAGACAGACCATAGTGCTCCTGCTCTGTGATTGTTCCAGTGTGCTGTCAGTTGGGAAGTGGAGTGTGACAATGTTAACTTTTCCAGGGAAAGGGTATGTTTGGAAGGCCCTTAATTGCTGATAAGAGTGTTTTGGGGTTTTTTTTCTTGCAAGAAAAGATTGTTTCAGTTCATATGGGAGGATTCTCTCAGCTACACTTGTTCTCAATAACTCCATTATCTCATTTCTTACTATACATACAGATGCAATTAAAAAATTATAATCTTTATGTTCTATTTATCAAAGTATATCTGGATGCAGCTTTGTGCCAATTACTCATATTCATGTTTGTAGTATGAAGTAGGTAAATGATAACACTGTAAAATCATCTGAAGCCTTTAATTACTGTAAAGTCATCTGATGGCCTTCAGAACCTTCCTGACTGGTTTCTATAGGGTGGAGGATGAAGAACACAATCATATACTACCCTTCTCTCTCAAGTTCAAGATCAAGGTTAAAATGCTGCTTGTGTGTCCATGCTTATAACCAAATATGAAACAGGCTATGCTGAAGTGTGTAATGGTAACCGATTACTCTGAGGGTATTCAGGGCTTTAAATAAGAATGGTCAGGTAGGTACCCTAGAGATTCCTGCTCAATCCCTGATCAGCTTTTATACAATAATTTGCATGCTAGAGACATAGTGGCTGGGAAACACATCTGTTCTGGTGAGGAAGGTAATTAGGAAGCTACTCCCTTCAATTTGTGGGCTACCTTGCATGTAGGCAAAACAACCATAACTTGAGACGGGGTTCGGCCGAGTAAGCCACTGTCAGCAACTGAGACACTGTTGAAGAAAAGGATATGTTGAAACTGAAAAGCTGATACAGACTGCGCTCTCTTCTGCTCGCAGGGAATGTGTGGTGCAAGAACAACACACTGCAGTCACAGATTGCAACATGGGAAGACTGAGAAACAACGGAGAAAAAGATTAGTGATCTAACATTGGATCAGATGTTTGGATGAGATGGCCTTGAGGGCCTTTTCCAATTTTCTGAGATTCTAAAAAAATGGCATGTCCAAGTTCTCTTTCCTCAGCATGAAGTGCACTTCCCTGACATAGAAAGGCTGGTTCATGAGGTGTTAAACATGTTTGAGAGTACACCACTGCATCCACAACCAGAAGAACAGCTACAAGATCTTCTGACTTCCTGATAGCAAAAGTATGAATATCTCAGGAGGGCATGCAGTATCTTCTTCTGTCTTCTGGAATGTGTACATTCCTTGGGCATCATCTTTCATAGAAACTGAGGGATAAATTTAGCCAGGCAGTGAATGACACAGTTGAGTCAGTTCTGTTGAGGCAGTTGTTCAGGAAGCTTCCTTACTTCGAAGAAGAAAGTACATATTGTAAATGAAATATTTTTTGAGGGGAGAAACACATTCCAGTCTGAGAGGAGCTGGAAGAGTTTTGAAAAGATGCTACCCATGGACCTAGGAGGAAAATAATTCCATAAAATACTTGGAGACCTTATAATCACACCTTATGTACAAGTCGAAGTACAGCTAAGTGATGGAAGAGATTTGTTGACTGATGAAAAGAACTGTAACTCCTGTGGAGACACCAGTACTTATTTTTATGTTGTTCCGTTTGTGGTTCCTCACTGAAGATAGGCCCAGAAGAAACAGCTGGCAAGTGGCAGTGAGTGAACCCATATATGCCACCCACATCACATCTTTCATCCAAAGCTGTCAGTGGTGTTGTGTGCATATGGCCACAAGGCTTGCTTTGAAGTGATGAGGCATGTCTAACAGCTGCATGGAGGAACCCTTTCATAGTGCAGTTTTAGTCATCTTGTACTGGAACAGTGCAAAAAGGTGATGCTTGAGAAAACTGGCTCCTTCCTTTTGTGTCCTGGCTTATTTCTGCCCTGCTCATCAGACTAGGTATTACAGTCCAAGTCTTCCTACAAATGACTCCCATTGCTTTATGAAAAAAAGGAGAGGGAAAGGACAAAAAAGTATCTTGCAGAAGAATCTGTACATGTAATTTCTCAGGAATCTGTCAGGAATATCCCCACAGGGAAGGTAATTGTTTCAAACATGCCTAGATTTCATCAGGAGAGATTTTGCCTTTTAAACCAATACTCACTTGTTAAAAAGTGATCATAAAATATTTGATTATGATTGCCATTGTAATATTCCTGCCACAGGTCCTATAGGATTTCTTATCCTTCCTAATCTCAACTGCTTCAGATGTTTATTCATAGTTCTTGTTATCAGTGAGAGCTCAGCACCTTCACACTGTAGTCACTGATTTATTAAGTCTTACACTCTTGCAAATGATTTCCAGTACTTAACGTTTTATCGTCATCCTTCAGCTCTGTGGAAGAAAATACTGTGCAGCTCAAACAGTGGCCTTTTAAAAGTGATCCATTACAAGCCCTGTTGCCTGCTACTGCCTCACAAATGGTTTTTTAATTACTTTCTGCTTTACAATGAGAAAATACGCAGAAATATTTCTCTGTGGTCCAGTATATGCAGAGGAATTTCAGTCTGTGCAATAACCAAAACGAAGATCATAACTCATCTCAGCAGAACTAAAAATCATCTCTAACAGAGGTATGAATTGACAGTTCTCAAGAAAAACAAGACAAAGAGACCATTCAAGGAGTATCAATTCTTGAAGTATGTGAGTGTGGATGTATAGGAGACTGTGTTGGAAAAGATGAGAGGAATGAAGAGTGGAATCATAGAATCATAGAATTGTCATGACTGGAAGATCATCTAGTTCCTCAAAGATCATCTAGTTCCAACTACCCTGCCATGGGCAAGGACACTTCACACTAGATAAGACTGCTCAGAGCCACATCCAGCCTTGCCTTAAAGACCTCCAGGGATGGGGCTTCCACCACCTCCCTAGGCAACCTGTTCCAGTGTCTCACCACCCTCATGGTGAAGAACTTCTTTCTAACATCCAATCTGAATCTACCCTCTTGTAGTTTTGCTCCATTCGCCCTAGTCCTATCACTACCTGACATCCTAAAGTCCCTCACCAGCTTTCCTGTGAGCCCCCTTCAGATATTGGAAGGCCACAATAAGGTCTTCTCGGAAAGAAAAGGAAACCCAGAAGATTTAAAAGTCTGTTTTGTAATTACTTGTATGTTTTTGTAGAATGTAGGGTCCCCAGCAGACATCTTCCTCTGCCAGAAGATGTCCATATGCTAGTGAAAGTAGGATGGCTCAGCTCCCAGCTAGATGGTTGCTGCCAGAGGTGAGCACATGGTAAGCACTGCCTGCTCCAGGATGAGTGCAGTAAGCGTGTGTCGTAGTTTGAGGGGTCCCAGATTCCCTTAAGAAAACTACAGAGACCAAGACCCATCTCAAAGGATGGATCTGGGCATCCCAGGATGTTAAAACATTGTTATTCCATTCTGTTTTCTGGTATCACAGCTTATAAGCCAGTGCCTGGCTGATATTGCTCTTTCCCTCCCTGCCTCTTCTCCCTTCATAACTGCTCTCCCCAGGCAGATCACGTCTCTCCTTATCTCATGGTTTGTGTGTGGGAGATGGCTTCTAGGTGGCAGGGAATTTTGAGCTGCATCATGCAGCTTGCTGAGGCCTTATAGGCCTAAGATGGAGGTAGGGGGAGAGCAGTTGTGACCTACTCTCAGGCCTGCCGAAGGTGGGGTGAGCGGGTGGAGGATTCAAAATCGATTTAGTCTGATAGACTTGGCTTAGCTTGTGGCTGTATCCATTCTACCTGACTGCCTTTTGCATATATGCACCTGTAAATAGAATCTCCTTTAAACTTCCAATCAGTGTGAAGTATTTTCATCCTTACTCTCTAAAAAGGGTCGTCCAGTCCTGGGTTACTCATGACCTCAAACTACAACAGCATGGTTGAGAGGCCAGTTGCTGAGGCAGAAGGTTTTGCTCCCTAAATCATGGAGTCACAGTATCACTGGCTGCCACAGGACACAATGCCTAGCTAGAAACAAACCATGGAAGTCTGTTTCGTATGCTTTCATAACTAAGTGGTTTTGCAATCAGTTATTATTAGTGCACTTATTGTCTTGAGATGCTGACAACATGAAGAGGTAATAACTGTTTTCCATCACTGAGCCTCTGGTGATAGGTTATAGAGATTTTTCTCAAAGTCTCTCACTTTGAGGTTGATGTGGAAACCAAGAAGCAAATTCTACTTATTTCAGTTTTTGTTGAATCCCCTCACATTTTCCACTCAGACATGAAAATAACATGGTGCATTGTTCTCTAACTACTAGAGAGTCTTGATGCAAGAAAGGTACTTTCAAAAAGGGCATTTTTTTTCTCCCCCTGGGGAAAAGATTAGCACTTAGTTGCATAACTCTGTTTTATCCTCTTAAAGAAAGGTGGTAAAAGTCTTCTTGAAATAGCCATTAAACTAAAAGCTGGGACTTTCCATGGGGATTAGGAGCCTGAGATTCATGCCTTGGCTCTGCTTCATGAGGTTCTCCCACTTTCCAGTCTTGTGTTCTGATCAGCAGGATGATGATTATTGGTATGCAGGTAGTTATGGTGGGTTCACAAGAAATTCTTGATTTTTATTCCACATTATATGAACAAGTTTTTAAAACTTGGTGGTTTGGTTTGTGGTTTTTCTTTTTTTTTTTTGGTTTGTTTTTTCACCCCATGAAATGAAGGCTTTGTTATATCAGCCATCATATAATATGACTTTAGTCTTTTGATGTTTTCACTTCCTCAGGATATATGGCTCATGCTGTGCTCTGTGCTTCCCTTGGTTCACCTGGAATATTATGCCCAGAAGAGGAGGAAGGAAGACCTGAGACAAAGGTTAACTTTTTTCTTTCGTTTTTTCCTTCTTTTTCTCTCTTTTTTTTTNACCTCCCTGGGCAGCCTGGGACAGGCTTGCAGAACCTTTCCAGTCAATGAGTTTCTTCTCATCTCTGACCTAAGGCTCCCCTGGTGCAACTTGAAGCCTCTCCCTCCTCTCCCTCCTCTCCCTCCTTTCCCTTCCCTCTCTCTCGTGCTTGTTCTTTTTCTTGTTATTTTTATTTATTTTTACTTTATTATTTTTCTTTATTCCTTTTTTTTTTTCTTTAAAAAAAAATCTTTTCTTTCAGTTGACTCTGGCTGCCAAATGCATTTTGTGTAGCCTAGCAACCACTGTCCACTGGCAAAAGAGCTGTTTGGAAAAAGTCACTCCCATTCCTTTGTCTTCTCTCTCTTCATTTTCTGCTCGCTCCATTCATTTTCTGGGTATTTTCATCATTTGTGTCTGGCTGATTAGCTGTACACTAGGACAATAATGGGCTGAGGCAGATGATACCACTCTGCCTTTCAATTCACAAATTAAAACAAGATAACTCATATTGTTAAGAACACAAAGGAGTCATTTGGTTTCTGACATTTGGACGTGCAAGTCCTCCATTCATTTGTGTTGAACGGAGATGAGAATTTTTTAAGAGAGTAATTTGTTATCCTCCTTCTTTCCTTTCAACTCTCCACGTAAGGCTGTTTGGCTTTCCAGTGCTCCTGCTTTTCTTTCCTTCTCCCTGCAGAAGAGCATGATTTTGCACTATCAACAAACATAAATCCAGACCTCAAAGGAATGTAATTTCCTGGGCTGAGGAAGGAATCCAGAGGTTAGTTTTATAAATCCTACGTATGGTCTGCAGCTGTTCCAGCTTTTAGCCAAGTCTGGCAGCAGAGTAATTTCATCTAGCACTCATGTAGTAAAACACATTTCTTTATGACCTCCTAGGCAGCTGTTCAGGCTAAATCATTGTACATACAGTCATGACTTGACTAATGCCTGTGCATGTCTTAGCTGCTTTCCTGTTATTCTATCTGTGGAATGGTGCAAAGTTCTCCTTATGAGGTGGCATTCCTGGAAAACAGAACCTTCTGCTACCTGTGAAAAACAGGCGGTGGTTTTCCTTTGGGTCAACACACGCAGAGGTCACAGAGTCAAGGAGATTGTAGCTGGAGGATGACTTAGTGTAGGAAACGTGTTTCTTTTGGGAGCGGATGAGTGTCTATGGCCTGCAAGGATGGTACCTCCTTGCTGTGGCCCCTAGTTCTCCAGTGCAAGGTTCCACATGGGGGCAATCAGGAATGCTTTTATCTCTGTGAGATTTTTCTTCATGTGTTGTCATAAAGGAAGTGTGAAAAGAGAAAACATGTTTTAGCATGTTTTCAGCCTCTTCCCATGTTAACATCATGTCATGTGGCTCCGAAAGACTTTTTAGCAGAAAAAGATGGAAAAGAAAAACTTTGGTTTCTTGAAAGCGATTCATCATCTAGAGGTGTTTCACTGAAACAAGAGATGCTTTGATGAGCTTAGATCTCATGACATTGCTTGCTTGACTGGAAATTCTGCAGCGCACTCAGCTCTGGCTGCCTGCAGGCACAGCAGTAAGAACAAGCACAGCTGGTACCTACCTCTGCTTTTGGGAAAGAGACACAGTCCATGCTCTTCTGCTGCTAGAGGCCTGAGCTTCTGCTATTAATCCCTCCTTTGTCGTTGGTCCTTTGTTTTGTTCTCCTATTTTAGGTCGTGTCACTCCATTAGGTTTTCTGAATGCTGTTTTCATTTCCTTGTGTCTCTCGTGAGAATGATGCCAGCTTAGTTTCACACTCTCATTGCTGAGAAAGGTCATAAAATAGAATCATAGAATCATAGAAGGATAAGGTTGGAAGGGACCTCAAGGCTCATTTAGTTCCAACCCCTTGCCATAGGCAGGGACACCTCCCACTAGTACAGGTCACTCAAGGCCTCGTCCAACCTGGCCTTGAACACCTCCAGAGAGGGAGCAGCCACAGCCTCCCTGGGCAGCCTGTTCCAGTGCCTCACCACCCTCACTGTAAAGAAATTCCTCCTGACATCTAGTTTAAATAAGTTCTGTATTTGTCATTATAATGCAGATGATCAGAGTATTGTGAGGAAGTAGGTTGAAAGATGTATGTCTGGAGCTGGACTTCAAGCATACAGAGAGGCAAATACTGCCACGGCAAGGATTCCTGCAGGACAGTAAGCCCCCTTATCTAAACCTCCTTATCTATCAATAACACATGACTGTCCATATATGTGGGGTAGGGTGGCCTGTGAGAGAGTCTCTGTCCTTGCCACCTACGAATCTCCAAATTAATCCTTGGCTTACTATCATCCCACAGAAAACACAACAATCCCTGAGCTTTGGTCTGGATTCATTGAGGTTTACTGACAACAAAATATCTCTGCTGTCGGAAGTGGGTCTTCTACTTCTTTCAGAGGAAAGGAAGGATGTCCCTAGCAGTATCTGCCTTCTCTCAAGGCTTCTTGTTTCAGCTTACCTGATGAAGTCCTGGACACTGTCTCCAGCACTGTTGACCACAAGATTACTGTGAGACCAGATGTCACATATCCTGAAAGGCTTCCAATTGAGATTGATGCGATTTTGCACATTCATGAATACTGGGCAGGAGATCAGCACCTTATAAAAGTGATCTGGGGGTTGTAATAGACAGACAGCTGAATATGAACTGGCAGTGTGCCCAGGCAACCAAGAAGGCCAATGGCATCCTGGCTTGTATTAAAAATGTGGCCAGCATTTGTGACCTGTGGCCAGCAGGAGTAGGGAGGTGATTATCCCCTTGTACTCAGTTTTAGTGACACCACACCTTGAGTATTGTGTTTGGTTTTGGGCACCGCAACACAGGAGAGATGTGGTGATGCTGGAATGGGTCCAGAAGAGGGCAACAAAGCTGGGGAAGGGCCTGGAGAATAAATCTCAGGAGTGACCAAGGGAACTGGGGATGGTTAGCTT
>VWYK01067421.1:0-10352 GCA_013399775.1 Semnornis frantzii
CAGCACAACCAAAACCTGAGCCATCTTCAGCAGAACCTTACATATCCAAGCCACTGCCAAACAAGTTCTCCTCTTACCTGGTCTTCCTGCTGGAGATTTAGTTAAAGGGTTGCTTTGTCTCCAGCTCTTGAATTCCAGCACTTTCTAAAATTAAAGACAAAGTTAAATGGCAATTCCAGTCTGGACAGGCTGGCAGGAGGCTACCAGGCTCCAAGAATTAATCCAGAGGAAATACTTTAGCAATGCCTTTATTCTCTTCCAAGATACCCAGGAACTAGTGCCCACTCTGCTCAGCTCCATTCCAAGAAGCTGGAGTCCCAAACTGATGCAACTGAGAGCAGGGATTAGTCCACATCTCATTGGGCACAAAGTATCCTTCAGTCTTGGCTGAGAATTTATTTTTTCCCAGATGATTTCTCTTATGGCAGTTATGTGGATCTGGTGGCAAAGGACACAGCTCTATTAATTACACTGCTATTAGAAAGGGCTAATTAAGTTACTATGGGGTGCACATGGTTCGTGCACATTGTTAGATCTGTTTCTGTCACCAGCTGCCTCAGCAGAAAGCACTCCTGAAGTTTTCCAACTCAGGCACCACCACAACAAAGGGAAATCTTTACAGGTGTGCTGGTTTGAGGCTAACTGGGATATTTTAATGAGAGAAATGAGATCATTTGTTGCAAAAAAGAAAATAATGATGAAGTTTGTATCATTCATTGGTTTGCTAAAAGGGATAAAAAGCCAAAGTGTCAATCATTTGTCCCTCTTTTGCCTTCTTCACTCCTGAGCATTGGATCTCTTCTCTCTAATCTCCTCCACCAACCCCTGCTAACATTTCCAGATAACAAAACAAGCTTTGCTGTTGTTTTGTTTGCTGGCTGGGAATGAGAGAGGGAGAGAGAGAGAAAGTGGCTTTGAGTTCTTTCCTGGCAGTTTCTTTGTCTGGGAGGGAATTTGGATTTTTGTATTATTTCTCAATTGTATATAATTGTAAATACTTGTAAAAAAAAAAAATATATATATATATATGCTTGTAAATTTACCTTTGCTGTAAATACAGCTTCATCTTAATTTAGCTTTGCTGTAAATATAGCTTCATCTTACTTCCAAGCCATCTGAGCTGGTCTGGTAAACTTCAATAGTGGGGGAGAAGTTCCTTAACCCACCCCAACAGGTCAGTGGAGGAGATCCACCACATGATCAGAGGTGTGTGTCTTAGCCTTGGCTTTGCCACCAGAGCCTTGGGAGACCTTTTGCCTCTCTGTAACTGAGCTCTTCTTTGGGAAACACTTCAAAATCACAATGTGAGGTCCTGGGTGCTCTATTTCTTTGGTTTGGTGCTAAAGCTGTTAATGACTAAAATCCTTTACAACCAGCACATGAAATTACTCATTGAAAAAAATCTATTTTCATTTTATGGTTCCTGATTAGAGAGACTGTTTGGAGTCTTACTTCACTAAAATAGTAATTTTCAGGCTCTTCCACAAACCACCTGACCCAATAACCCACCCATCCTTCCCCCAAGTGAAAGGAAATTTTAAAATAACATAGGAGGAAACAAAGCTCAGCAGATGGTATCTCTGACTGTAGTAAATATCAGCCCAATGCTCATTTCCTTGCCACAATTCAGCAAGAAATAAATCCTGAAATATTGTTATATATAGTAATAATGGAGAAATACAAAATGCTGCCTTTGCTCTCTAACTTTTCTCTATTTACTGCCTCTTCCCCTGCCTTCTGCTGCTGCTTCTCATCTGCTTTTTATCCTTAAAGGATGAAAATCTTCAGCCTGGTTTCTTATTTAGCAGTCTATTTGCAGCCAAGGTCTCTGGTGCCTCTGAAGCATGACTATGTGAAGGGGCCAGCTTGAATACATGCTGCTGAGGAACTGTTCTGCTTCTCAGATCTCAGAGAATTCCAGGATCATGTTCTCTCTACATGCTCTTCAAGGAGAGAGAAAGTCACACCAGTGCTTCACTGGATCTGGCCCTTCTCCTGCTCCCAACTTGCTGTGGGATGGAGCTGCGGAACTGAGGCTAACAAACTGAAGAGCCCATGCAAGTGTAGGTGTTTGTAGCTGTGTTCAAGAGGACAGAGTGGAGTGACTCTTCAGCAAGGATGTGTCATCAGCCCCCTTTTGTGAGAGGCTACCTTGCTAAACTGCCTTGCATTAAAACTTCATAAGCGCAGGCAAAAGTTGGGCACTAAGCACAGCTGCTCTCTCACATTGTGCATCTTCAAAACAGAATCTGCCCATATTTCAAACCTCTTTAATCTGCACTATCTTCTGCTAAAGTTCTTAGGAACCTTTCTTCAGAGCTACAAACATCTGCTGCAGTTACAGGGGTTGTGCTGTGAACTGCAGTGTCTGGCACTGAGATGCTTGGAGACTGTAGGCACTTAGAGAAAATATTTCTTGGTTGAGGGTTGTCTTATCTCAGCAGTGCATAGGTGTCATAGATAGAAAGCTGAGATTAGAACAATTCAGACAAGAAATCAGTTTCACGTCCTTTAGTTTTGTTAAACAAAGAGCATAGATGAGGGTGTGAAGATCTGTTTCCAAGGAGGACTGGCTGACTTGACAGGCAGGAGATGCCACACCAGCTGAAGGTCACTGAGCTTCACTTGGTCAGATGGGCAGGGTTTATTCTCTCCCATTTGCAAAGCCAGGCCAGGGAGCTGAAGTAAGCCAGCTTGGGTCAAAGTCCAGACTCTTCATCAGCTTCCTTGCCCTTCTCTTGACATGCTGCAGCCCCTCAATGCCTTTCTTGGAGTGAGGACCCAAAACTGAACCCAGTACACAAGATGTGGCCTGACCATTGCCCAGTACAGGGACACAGTCACTTCCCCAGTCCTGCTGGCACACTATTGCTAATCCAGGCCAGGATGCTGTTTGCACACTGCTGTCCCCCTGTCTCCCCTCTGACCAGCACCAATGCACACTTATCAAACCAGGGCATGCTGTGCACGCCACAAACCGGCACAAAGACAACAGAGGAATATGAGTGTGGTGCAACTCCTCATTGCAACCCCCCTGCTAATTCTCTGTGGCTTGAACCCAGCTCTGAAAACAGACTCACACGCAGAGGAAGGTCTGCCTATTCCTTATGGAACAGTGGTCCAACAAGCTAAATCCCTCCAGGCATGTAAAAACACTCTTATCAAAGGAGCTGTTCATAGGCACTCACACAGCACAAGGACAGCTTGGGCTCTCCGTGATGAATGAGAAGTTTGGAGGAATGCAAGCCACACTACACCCAGGGATTAGCTGTTTATCAAGCAAAATATATTGGGAAGGGGGCCAGCTGAGGCTGCTGAGCTACACACACTCATTTGTTGGGTGCTCCTGCCCTCTCCCAGTGCCTAAGCAAAGAGTGTGTGTCCGTGAACCCCAGCAAAGCCCCTTAAAGAATAACCATGCACAGAAAGCCTCTTTGGCCTTGAATGGAGTCTCTTCTCTCTTCCAAAGCCCTTGAGGTCAACCTTTTACGAAGACATAAAGTCTCCCCTGATTTTTTTTTCCACCAGCATAAATGGAGCTTCACAGCCCGAGCTGGTAGCCCTGTAACTGATATGCTTTCACTTAAGGCCATTTACTCTGCTATTATTGCTTATTTCCTCTGCTGCCCTGCTTCCTCGGGGTTATGCAAATCAGAAGTGGGGGCCGATGGGTGTCAGCAGGGCTGGTTTGTTCAAAAGCCTGTCTTTGAGAAGCTGGTTTGTGCACAAACAGCCTGTGGAGTCACAGGAGGGTCAGGATCTGCTTTTCCTCTGCCCTGCACCCTCAGCACCCTTTGTAAATGAATCTGGAAGAGTGAAAGGCTTTGAAAGCTTCAGCTTCCTGAGCCACCTGATGATCAGGTCCTCAGCTGTTATCCCAAATAGAGAATGTTTCTAGATGTCCTCACCACAGAGAAGAATTCCAAAGTGTGGTCAGAAGTGGCTCAGAACCAGAGTCACCAAAGACACCTCACATTTGTTTCTCATGTAGCAGGACATGACTTTAGGCTAATCTCAAGGTTTTGGAGACATCCAAATGTTTGGAATTTACCACCAAATTCCATGAGCACTAGAAGGGGCAGGCCTGCTTCAGGACAATTTTATGTATCTGTGGGTTCTGTTCCAAGTCAGCATCCCAGGTTTCCAGCCTCACATTTATTGTTGTGGGAGAAGCCAACAGAGTTCAGTGCTCGCAGGCTGTATAAAATCTACAGACCCACATGGAGCCAACTCTCCAGCCTTCCAATACACAAACAACACTTGGTCCAGCAAAACCCATCAGCTGCCAGGAAGGCCTTTATGACCCAGAGAGCTGCAAAACCGCTGGTTAGAATCTGTCCCCACATTGAAAGCCAAACATGAAAGTGAAGAAGACACATTCATAGTGCAAACGTCCAGCTGGGTTCTTTTCACAAATGTAAAGTTCCTCAAGAACTTGCTTCTGATTGAGGGCTGAGCAGAAATACTTCTGGGTTGCCATCATCTTGTGCCACAGAAATTAATAAAAGTCTACTCTTATCCCCACCACCAGCCTTAAATGAATGCTGCAGGCTTCATCTTCTCTCCCATGGCTGTAGACCCTGGTGGACACTTTTTCCTCTTTGCACAAAGGAAAAGCCTTTTTGTTCACAGAATCACAGAAACACCCAGGTTGGCAAAGCCCCTCGGGATCACCAAGTCCAGCCTAGAACCCTACTCTACAAGATTCACCTTAAACCATATCCCTAAGCACCACATCCAAACCACCCTTAAACACATCCAGGGTGTGTGACTCAGCCACCTTCCACACAGTGATGCTCCTCTGATGGGCTGGCTACAACTCATTCATGTGAGCCATGGCTTGCTTGCTGGCTATATAAATGTTGGCTCTCCTGTGATGCAGATTTGTTCTCTACACACAGACACGTTGGCTTCTCATTCCCAGCCCACATCAACACGTCTGTGGCCAACTCTAAACATTTACTTTTTCTATGAACCTTTGGGAGCCAGCCACAAAAATCTTACATATATCAGCCTGGTTCTGCCTCTGCAGCTCCTGGGCTTGGATGCTATTGACTGTGATTGATGCTCAGCACATCTTCCCAGCTGAGGTTGGACATTTGAATTCCAAAATTGCTGAGCACTCCCTGAGTGATAACAGTGCAGTTGGATGTCCTCGGTCAAGTTCCTTGCTTTGCATTTGCACCAGTGTAGCACTCAGGATTTGCCAAGGAGGGCTAAGGGCAATTTAAAAGCAGGAAGAGGTCCAAGCACGTCACAGAACTCATTTAACAAATGCAAACACCTGGCAAACACAGCCAGCAGAGCACATATCACACACAGGAACTGAGACACAGCACAAACCTTCTCCTCCAGGGTTTCAGGGATGCCGTCTATCAACTTAGAATCATAGAATCAATCAGGTTGGAAGAGACCTCCGAACTCATCCAGCCCAACCTATCACCCAGCCCTAGCCAATCAACGAGACCATGGCACTAAGTGCCCCATCCAGGCTTTACTTGAACACCTCCAGGGACAGCAACTCCAGCACCTCCCTGGGCAGCCGATTCCAATGCCAATCACTCTCTCTGTCAAGAACTTCCTCCTAACATCCAGCCTAGACCTCCCCTGGCACAACTTGAGACTGTGTCCCCTTGTTCTGTTGCTGGTTGTCTGGGAGGAGAGACCAACCCCCCCTGGCTACAACCTCCCTTCAGGTTGTAGGTAGACAGCAATGAGGTCTGCCCTGAGCCTCCTCTTCTCATTGTAATTACTGCTATAGGAATGGGCACAGACTTTGGATTATCTGAACATCATGGTAAGCAGCAAAAGTTGGCTGCTGTCTTGATGACATCCAAACAAGCAAGTGACCTTTGAAAGGAATACCCACCATAAAGAGGTGGAAAGGGATTGGCAAGAAACCTCCTCTCCACACCTTATAATAGATGGAGAAGCTGAGAGGTTTAAATGACCTTCTCAATAATCTCACACTTGTGGCTACTTTAAGGACTGCTTGGAAGAATATTCCTAAAATAGATGTACTCAGTCTAGTCTTGTAGGCATGAGAAGCTCAGGTTGATTGAAGGTCTGGAGAATTATCCCACCTTCTGGGCTCCCAGACACCAAAACTCAGCCCACCCCTACCTGCCAGCTGAGCTCATCACTACCTGCCTCTTGGCTTTCATTAACACCGCTTGTGTGGAGACACTGGCTTGAGATTTAAATTGACAGCTCAATTATCTTTTCAAATTTAGTGATCTGACATGCCAGGGGTTTTATCCCATTACAATATTTCTAAGTGACAAAATTATTTTCTCTCTCCTTGACAGTATTATTGACCTGTAATCAGCAGACGAATGGGAGAAACAGAGGTCGTCTCACAAGTAAAAAGCCAGTTAGAAAACTGTTTGGCCAATTATGTCAGTCATCTTGACTTAATCTTGCAGCAGAACAAGGAGAGATTTGTTGCAATGAACCTTGGCCCAAAAAACCCTACATGGAAATCTTTCCACTCATTTGGAGGAGGGGGTGGTGTCTCCTATGTGTGACTTCTTGCAGCGAGGTCAGTGGGCCCCAGGGGTTGATGGAGGATGAAAAATAGTGAGGGGGTCAAGGTTTGCAAAGCAAATCAATTTTCTTAAAGAGAAGATTCTTCTTGGAATCAAGAACCCTGTGGCTATGTTATAGGTCAATTTTCACAAGGTTACAGCTGCTACCGAGCATCTGGGCCAGGCAGTTTTTTTTTTTTTTTCAGCTGTAAAATCTCTTCACCCACTTGGTTGATGTTTTTTCTTTGAAAGCATGTTTGCTCCAAAGAAAAATACTCAGCTTTATTTTGGTGGGTTTTTTTTTTTTTCTTTTTAATGAAACAGAAATGGTTATCACACATGCTCCTTTTATAAAGCTGTCTCTCTGACACAGGGACGTGGGAGCCATCTGTGTGCTGCTGAATCGTTTGAGCAACATTTGTTTTGCAGTGTTGTCTGCTTGCTTGGGCTTTTAAGCTCCACGGGGAAGAAAACATGTTGCAAAGCAGAAAACAAAAATATGTTTAATATCAAAAAGGTAAAGTTCTCTGCCAGCAATTCGAAGTGGCTTTAAATGAAGCTCTTCTGGATGGTAGGACTTTGGATGTGGTATCTAAATGTTAGCAGAAGAGTTTGTTGTCTATTCCTTGCCTGGAGGTTTTCAAGGCCAGGTTGGATGAGGCCTTGAGCAACCTGGTCTAGCTGAAGGTGTCCTTGCCCATAGCAGGAGGGCTTGAACAAGATGGTCTTTAAAGTTCCTTCCAACCCAAAATATTCAAGGATTCTGTGGTTATTTGGCACTAAATAGACCCTTTCACTGAGCTGAACAGATCCATGCTACTGGGATGATAAGCAGCTGCTCTGCTCTCCCAAGGTCTTGGGGTGATCCATCAGGCTGCAATCAAAGCTGGACAATCCCTTTTTGGGGTAGCTGGATGAGGTCAGACTTGGACTGATCTTCTCTACAGAACTGAGTATCACTCATGCAGTAGGCATCACATGGTCATAGAATGGTAGGGGTTGGAAGGGACCTCTGGAGATCATCAAGTCCAATCACCCTGCCAAGGCAGGTTCACCTAGGGTGGGTCACACAGGAACACATCCAGGAGGGTTTTGAATGTCTCCAGGTAAGGAGACAAGGTCAAGGTGACAGGGATGTCTCCTTTGATATCCATGCAAGACAACCAGTGGAGATGAACCCACCTGAGTCTGTAAGCCTGCTGCTGCTGCAGGAGCCAAGCAAAGGAGCTGCAGGTCCCTGCCAGATGAGGTGAGCCACACATGACCTTGTTAGCAGCTGGGGGAAGCCTGAGGGCAGAAAGACACATCCACACTGAAGCTCTGGCTTCTGCCAGTGGCATTGCTTTCTCTGTTTCCACTGGTGGGTGCTGGCTCCACAGGACAACATAGCCCAGAGCACAGAAGAGATGAGGGAAGGAGAGTGAGCTTCTTTTTAGCTGCAAATGGGCCAACAGACAGTGCTTGTAGCAGTCACACCAGTCCTCATGTTTTGCCTGACTGAGAAATAAGCAGGGTGAGGGGAAGAGCTAGGAGAAATCCTCTGTTTGGAACAAATGCTGGAAGATGAAGGTCCATGCTGTCACCCAAACTCAGCTACTCACTTCTACATGGAAGTTAGGTCCAGGTTTTCTCTGTGGGAGCTGGTGGTGCTTTGTGAAAAGGGTCACTTACCAGAATTATTGTTGTTTTGCAAGCTACCAAGTATCTGTGTAAAAAGACACTGAAAAAAAACCATCAGAGTGAGCCAAAAGAGAAATTCATGTGAAATAAAGGCAATGGGAAAAAGAGCAGGAGCAAAGCCATCAGAATGTTGGGACATCTATACTCTTCTCTTTGAATTTCACAATTAGGTAATCTTTAGTTCTTACAAAACCTCTGTATTCTCAGCAGGGATTTGGAAGCATGACTATGTTTTTGAAGCATGACTGTATTTTTGAAGCTGGTGTTTTTGAATATAGAGGCAGGGGCTTTGTAGTCCCTGACTTCCCATCAAACCTAGGAAACAAATCCACACCACTTCTGTGGAAGTGTGCAGGAGTTAAACATTTGCTGGGCAGGCACAGAAAATTGAAATGCACAACATACATAAAGCTGATGGCATCACAAGAAATCCATTCCCAGAGTCATTCCTCCAGGAAAAAGAACAAGAGCAGGCACAGACTTGGTAATTTTTTACCCTATTTTTAATGTATAGAGGTTGATGTTTTTTTGAAGTAGTAATGCCAGGCACAGAAATAGAAACACTGCTGAGGTGTGTCTGAACACACCTGCTTGCTATAGCTTTCAAAAGCTTTCATGTGCCTGATTAAAAGTTCTTTGAGAGCAACACTTGTTCAGACAGAGAGCACCCAGGTTATGAGCGTTTGCTGGGACTGAGGGACACTGCAAGACACTGAGCTGAAATCCTTTGTTTATCTCCTGGGTAAGTTATCCTTCAGCTTGGTGGACAGCTGGAGTATGGGGCATAACCAAAGGGCATTTGGGGCATTCACAGAACCATATAATCATAGATTTGTTTTGGTTGGAAAAGACCTCTAAGGCCATCAAGTCCAACAGTCAACCACCATGGCTCACAACGTTTTGCCATGTGTGTGTCTGAGTGCTTCAATGCATTGTCTGAATGTGGGATAAGAGTCTGCAGTTTACTTAAAGATGGAGTTGAGTCCCCAAGCTCCACCTCAGAAGAAGGTGCTCAGTGTTAGGCAGGATAACACAAAGCCTCAAATTTCCCTTTGCACTGACCCTAGGTTGCTTCAAACTGGGTGGCCTCGATAACAACGCAAAAGCATTTCCTCTAGCAGCACCTCAGAAAGAGTCATCTGAGCTTCATGTTGATAGCATTACCTGCAACAAAGCGAGGCCATGGTGGTCTTGGGTTGGTGGTTGGACTCCATGATCTTAGAAGTCTCTTCCAAGCGAACCAATTCCATGCTTCTATGGTAAGTTTGGCATCTGAATGCATTTCCCACTCCTACTGGAAAAGAAGCAATGTTTAGCTTTGGGCAAGGCTGTTGGAAGAAGGCCTGCAGAACTCATAAAGCAAATCTACAGGATACTCCTCACCAGAAGGGACCCCAAAGGAATTGTTCAGAAGAAATGAAGTCTGTCCTAAAAGAGCTGTTTAGGCAGAAGGTTGTTTGCTTTCTCTCAAGGCTACCCTACTATTGCCAAGAAGCTGTGAATGTAGAATGGTGCCTGGGCAGCTAAACTGGGGAAAGAATAACTTGAGGAACAGGTGACCAGCTCCAGCTTAATTCATGCCCTCTAGAAACTTGAGTTCAGATCAAAGGTAGCAAGCAGAAATGTTCAGCTTTTGTATTAGGTAATGCTCAACCACCACATAACCTGGCATAATTAATAGATTAGGATCAGCAGAAGACTTGAGACTCTGCTAGGCATTAAAAACTTGCATCATTTGGGAGATTCAGAAAAACATCTGAGCTGAACCTTCTGCTCCATTGGAGTTTATTTGCCATTGGATATTCATAGAAGAAGCAGAAATTAGCTATGGAGCTACAATTGACAAATTGGAGTTTGTGGTGGCACATGGGCAATCTACCCTCACCTCACAAAGAACATTTTTCACTATTTTTACCACACTGGCAAACTCTGTTGATTTTTTTTTCCCCTACAAAAATGTAGGTCACTCCCCAAGGTAGGAGGGAAGGAGGGAAGGAGGGAAGGAGGGAAGGAGGGGAGAGAAGGAGGGAAGAAAAAAGAAAGAGAAAGAAAGAGAGAAAGAGAGAAAGAGAGAGAAAGAGAGAGAAAGAGAGACAGAGAGAAAGAGAGAAAGAGAGAAAGAGAGAAAGAGAGAAAGAGAGAAAG
>VWYK01067421.1:10733-41409 GCA_013399775.1 Semnornis frantzii
AGAAAGAAAGAAAGAAAGAAAGAAAGAAAGAAAGAAAGAAAGAAAGAAAGAAAGAAAGAAAGAAAGCAACAGCTGAAAATGAAAGAGCCAAGATGAAATCCATATTAAACAAGAGCAGTCAGTGAATAAATTGCCATGAGGAATTTCCTGCTACGTGACAGTAGGTAATAGGGATCAGGAGTTCTAGAATGATGGTGGGGGTGGGGGAGGTAGTAAAAAGAAAGAAAAGGAAGAAGTTAAGCTGGGCAGACAGAGCCACCACATTGGGGTTTATCACACACTTTGGGTGCTGGAAGGCTGCTCTAAGGTCTCTCTGGAGCCTTCTCTTCTCCAGGCTGAACAACCCCAACTCTCTCTGCTTGTTGCCATAGGAGAGGTTCTCCAGCCCTCTGGTCATCTTCATGGCCTCCTCTGGAACATCTCCAACAGTTCCATGTCCCTCTTATGTTGGGGGCACCAGAGCCAGATGCAGTGCTCCTGATGGGGTCTCACCAGAGTAGAGGGGCAGAACCACATCTGTCATCCTGCTGATCACACTGCTTTTGATGCAGCCCAGGATGCAGTTCCCCTTCTGGGCTGCAAGAAAGGGCTGTGTAGAGCAACACAGAACCATAGAATCAGTCAGGGTTGGAAGGGACCACAAGGACCATCCAGTTCCATCCCCCCTGCCATGGGCAGGAACACCTCACACTAGCTTAGGCTGGCCAGAGCCTCATCCAGCCTGGCCTTAAACTCCTCCAGGGGTGAGGCTTCCACCACTTCCCTGGGCAACCCCTTCCAGAGTCTCACTACTCTCATGGTGAAGAACTTCCTAACATCCACCAACCTGATCTCAGTTCCTGTGTTCATGGAGAGGGGAGGAACCACCACAGATACTGTGGTGTGAGTAAGGTGAGCAGTATTACAACATCATATCTGAGAGATTTGATCCTTGAAATGTAGAACAGCCAAGTTCAGAGTGCTGCAGGGAGTGATCAGGCAGGGAAAGCCCTGCACTGGGTTGCTCCAGGCTGCCTCTCTTGCGTGGGCTGTGTCAGAGGGAGCTGCAAAGCCAGAGGTCACTGTTTGTAGGACACTTCACATTTCCATGACTGCCAGAATATGACAATCACACCATGTATCCTCTAGCTTTAGAAGATATCCCCAGACACTGAGCAGGCAATCAGCTTGCCTTTCTGTCTTTGGAGAAGGCTTGTTTTCCCTTCTTGAGGAGAGTCGTGACCTGTCATTAGCTCCTTCCCCTGAAACACATCACACTGCTGACAGTGAAATGATGTTTTCATTCTAAGAATTCTACAGGGAGCAAAGGGAGCAGCCACTTTCTCAAGGAAATAACCTAACAAGGCCACAGTGATTACAACAATTGGCTGGAACACATCATAAAAATAACTGCTGTAGTTATTCCAAAGAAAAAAAGAGGAAAAAAAAAAAATCCAAGAGAGGACATTTCAATTGCTTGGTTTAGAAACAGTTTATGTAGAGAGACATTTAAAGTGTTTTCCCTCAGTCACCAAATGAAATAGTTTTGAATGCTTGATGAAGAAAATTCTTATAACATCTCCCAGTGGAATATGTGGTAAGATCCAGACAACATTTGCAAAGATGTCCCTGACAACCCAGAGAGTTTTAATGCAAAAATAACATCCATCACATAAAACATAGAGAATCTGAGAGTTGTTTGAGTTGGAAAAGACCTCCAAACCCATCCACTCCAAACACTGACCAAGCACCACCACAGCCATTAAAGCAGGTCCCGAAGTGCCACGTCCACACATTCCTTGAACACTTCCATGGGTGGCGACTCCACCACCTCCCTGGGCAGCCTGTTCCAATTCCTGACCACTCTTGCAGCAAAGACATTTTTCCTAATCTCCAACCTGTAATATTTCTGTAACTATTCCTGTCTATTGTGTATATCTCTGCTTGTACATTGTGCTAAGCTGTAAATAGAGCTTCAGTCCTTAACTTCCAGCCAGCTGAGTCTAGTCTGGGTGATTTTACAAAGTGTGGGGGGGCAGGGAACTCCCAAACCATCACAAAGCCCTAGGAAGCAGGTCTGATTTTGCCATGAAAAGTCTTTCAAATGTTCATATTTAGGGTCTTAGGAAGCTAAACAACTCGGGCTTTGTCCCTGCAAGAGGCTTGCAGAAGGACCTGGCCATGGAGAGCTTGTGAGGTGTCCGTGGCAGCCCTTACCATTAACAGAGCTGTTCTGATGGAGAGAGGTGTGACAGGAATCCCTGGAAGTGTGTGCTCTTTGGATGAGCCAAGCTGCTGCTTTAGTAATGCAGGTGGTGTTACAACATCTCAGCTTCTCACTGCCTATGAAGGAGGTTCATTCTCTTCTTCCCAGCCCAAAGCCAGTTGTCCTTTTTATGTAATTACAAATAAGAACTTGTCCATGAAACCAGCTCTGAGGGACACAGCTGCTGCAGCTGCTGAAGATTCTCTACCTCTTGGCTTTAGTCATGCACAGCATGGCTCTTCTTGCTTTGATGGAGAGGAAATTTCAGCTCCTCTGTGCAAGGGCAGAACGGAGGTTGACAGAAGCTTCATTTGCTGCTGCTGTCCTTCTGCCTGCTCTTCCTCCATTTGAGGTCAGCTCTGCACAGAAACTCACAGAAACCTGTCATGGCCAAGGGCCTGACCACTCTTTTCCACTCATGTCCATCTCCTTTCAGTGTCTGAAGGGGACCCAGAGAAAAGCTGTGGAGGGACTGTTTAGAAAGGCTTGCAGTGATAGAATGTGGGGCAATGGTTTGAAACTGGAGCAGGGGAGATTTAGGTTGGACATCAGAAGGAAGTTCTGCACAATGAGGGTGGTGAAATACTGGAACAGATTGCCCGGAGAGGTGGTGGAGGTCCCATCCCTGGAGACATTCAAGATCAGACTTGATGGTGCCCTGAGTAACCTGATCTGATTAGAGGTGGGAGGTTGGACTTGATGATCTCTGGAGGTCCCTTCCAACCTCTAAAGTTCTGTGATTGTGTCCTTACTGACTGCAGGGGGATTGAACAAGACGACCTTCAAGGGTCCCTTCCAACCTGATGCATTCTGTGATCTCCAAGGCAAGCTGAACCAAGAGAGCAGAGTGACCCAGGTGAGGTTCTAATGCAACATCAAGTACTGAAAACTCTCTGCACACATCATGGAGGAACAAGCTGCTGCCTTACAGTGGCAACTGTTGATTCAGTGGTTGTGAAAGTGGAAGGTGTGGAGGGAAAACAAACTTCATTCAAAGGGAAAAAACCCTTTGAAGCTTGCTTTCTCCCAGCACTGTTGGCAGAGCAGTTCTCCCTCCTTCGGTCTCTTTCTGTATCTTCTCAGTTACTTACAACATTTAAAGGTCTTCAGAAGCTTCTTTCTGCTACAGACCTCCATTGCTGCCCCTCATCTACCTGCTGAAGGATCCTCTGGAAGGAAACCAGGAGCTTTGCTGTGGATTTAGAGGCTTCTCAGAGCAAACCACTGGATGCCAGAGAAGCTTCCAGGCTACTGCAGCTCTAATCAGGGCACAAAGACATCAAAGTCAGCACCGAGGGGGAACCTGCTATGAAAAATATTGACCAGCAACTTAGCCTGCAGACAGTTCTTTGGCACTGGGCTGTCTGGAGGTGACTCAGAAGATCCCTTTAGCTCAGCAAGCTGGTTTCTGATTACACCAAATGCCTGGCTGCTGCCAGTGGGCCTAGTATTCTCTAACTGGGTGCTCTCCACATATGTCACTGCTGACCTCGTCCTGCACCCAGACCCATCTCTGTGGAGAGAATGCTTGGCAGAGTCTTTGGCTTGGATAATTTTCTGAGAAAGTGGCTTGAGGTAGAAAACCTAAAACAAAACAATCCCCTTCTGCTTCTCCAGGAGAAGGAGAAGGAGAAGGCGAAGGAGAAGGAGAAGGAGAAGGAGGAGAAGGAGAAGGAGGAGAAGGAGAAGGAGGAGAAGGAGAAGGAGGAGAAGGAGAAGGAGGAGAAGGAGAAGGAGGAGAAGGAGAAGGAGGAGAAGGAGAAGGAGGAGAAGGAGAAGGAGGAGAAGGAGAAGGAGGAGAAGGAGAAGGAGGAGAAGGAGAAGGAGGAGAAGGAGAAGGAGGAGAAGGAGAAGGAGAAGGAGAAGAAGGAGGGAGAGGGAAAAAAGAAAAGAAAAGAAAAAAAACCCAACATCCTACACAAGACTCAAAGCCCCCAGGCAGCACATGCTAATTTCAATAAAGGCCCTGGAATGGGTCAGTGGGAAGCTGCTGTCTGGGGTTTCCAAGTTGAACGTAGCATACCCTTCCTGGGTTTAACTGGCCTCCTGCTTTGGTGCCAGAGGAACAGCTGTAGCAGCTGCAGTTGCATTTCACCACCCAGCACAGGCACCTGCTGTGGCCAAGGAAGTGAAAACCCACAGAGATGCAATTTTCTTTTAATTCCATTAGCCTAGGTCTGGCAGGCAGCCATGGAACACAGTGCTGGTGGGGTTGTGGACTCCAGGCACAGCTAGAGCCTGCCCGTGTGGTGCTTTGGATGTGTGGAAGGTTATTCTTATGAAGGATCCAAATTAGTGCTGACTTGTTGAAGAGAAATAATCAAGATTTGTTTGATTTTCATTACATTATTGTTCTGAACTTTAGATCAGCTTCAGACACTCTCCTGACCACCTGGATCACAGCAGCTATTGACACAGAATCATAGAATACACTGTGTTGGAAGGGACTTTGAAGTTCAGCTAGTCCAATCCCCTTGCAGTCAGCAGAGATAATCTTTATGGACCAGGTCCATGTCCTTGTTGTGTTGAACATAGTAGAACATAGTACTTCAGGCGAAGTCTCACCAGAGCAGAGTGGCAGGATCAGCTCATACCTGCTCTACAGGAGCAAGCCTTTTGTATCCCTACCTCATGTTCTGCCCAACTACATCAGGAAAGCTGCCTCAGAAGCTGCCAAATAACTGACACTCATTCTGGCACAGGGAGTGCAAATGAGGAGGACCCTTGGCATCTTCCTCTAGCAAAGCCCCTGCAAGAGCCAGACATGTCCCTCGTTACATTACCCAGACCTGGTGCCTGGGCCACCACCAGCAAGGCTCCTGATATGTAGGAGCTATCACAAAGAGCCTTCACAAGCACCTGATTCAATTTCTAGGGACAAGATGAGTCTCAGCACTCTGTTCAGAGACCTGTCAAGCCCCTGCAGCCCATGGGAGACAAGACAAGGAGCACTCTGCAGACTCAAGCATGCCCAAACAAGAGCAAACCAATCTCTCTGCTCCTGCTCTATCAGAAAGGGACTGGCCCCCAAAACAGAACAAATAATACACTGGGAGTCACTCCTGGGATAGGAAGTCCTCTAGGCATTATGACAGCCCTGTAGACACTAGCTCACCACTCTCAGTCCCCATCCTTCTCACCAAACCCTTTCCCAAGCCTCTTGGTAAAGCAAACAATTGATAGAGGTTACATGGATGTGAAAACCCAGCTCCACCACACGCAGGATCCTTCTCTCCCCACCCACAGACTGCCCTTCCCAAAGGGGAAAGAGAGCTGGAAATTTGACAAAGAGACTCTTTGCTACCACCTTGTCTTTGGTAATCAGAGAATCTGGAAGTAGGAATACTCTTCTGGGGAGCTTAGCTGCAGGGCAGGTTCCATGTCCAGGGCATGGTGTCATTCTCAGGGGGAAAGAAAAAAAAATCTACCAAAAATGCTCATAAGAAAAGAAAAACAGCACAAAATACAGTTCCATAAACAATGGATTTGCATCTGAATATCCTGGCATTGATCCTGGCATTGTCTTATCTACATACAGCTGCACATGAAAGCCCATTGCAGTGATGTCCAAACAAAGCATCCCATTCCAGTTCCCTCCCAACCCTGACCACGTGCCACCCGGGTCTCAGTGCCACCCCTGCTCCTCTACCAGTACCAAGCTGCTTTCCCAGACAGCTCCTATTGATCGGCTCCTGTTGGCAATGCAAATTCTGCACCACCACCCCACCGTGTGTGTGTATGTTGTGTGTGTGTGTGTGCAGTCAGGCATAGCCATGAGCCTGCTGCACAAAGAGGTGGAGCTGCTCTTTGCCTTGCACAACTGGAGGATTTCCTGCTGCCTTTTCCCAGTCATCTACAGACCAGGTCTGTGTGCTCCGGGACATCCCACTCATTTCAGGACTCTCTGCAGGAGGCTTCCCAGGCAGGGCTTGACTAACTTCTAGCTTTGTTTTACTTCATGTCAGGAGACATTTGGAGATAAAAGCAACTTCCAACTTGCATCTAAGATAATAGGGAGGATGTCAAATCCTGGGTGATATCCCTGACCATGGACATTTGTTGTTGTTGTGTTTGCTCTGTTATCCCTTGGGCATCTCTCAAAGCTCACCGACTTGATACTACACAAACACACACAGGGACAGAAAAAGGCACTGAAGGCTGACCACAAAAACAGGCAGCATAAACAGAGGAGGAAGGAAAGAACCTACAAAACTGAGCAAAACCCCACTCTGTTTTCAAAAGATCTAAGTTCTGCCCTCGCTGAAGTAAATGGAAAAACTCCTCTGGGATCCAACAGGAACAAGGTTAGGTCACTTCTGAGCACTTCGGAAATGTCCTCACCTCTATTTGAGCAAGAAACTCATGGCAAGATGCAGGATCTGGACTCAGATCTACTTAGCTGTAAACCAGGATCTTAATTATAAGGTGAAGGACACTTGTAAAACCCTTATCAGTGTGATGGTGAAAGTAATTTCTCATCCTAGAAGTTTGACACAGAATCATAGAATTACTGAGGTTAGGAAAATCCTCCTGGAATCAAGTCCAGCCAAACACCACCACGGCCCCTACACCTACCAGCAGAAGTGTCACGATGTTCACTAGTGCTTGCTGGTTCCAGTGCTTCGGTTCATCTCCTGGAGGTGCAATGAGACTGTGCGAAGGAGGAGCTGGCACGGCTGGCGCAGGGATGTGCAGTTCCTTGCGGTGCCACCAGGTGTCAGTGATGCTCCTAAGAAAAGGTCTCGGCTGCAGAAATGCTGCTGAGGAAAAAGGACCTTTCAGGGTTTGCATTTCTGCTCTTCACAGCACGCTTGAGGAGCTGAGACGGGGTACGAAGAAGTCCGGGGAGGCAGAGAGACACAGAATCACAGAATCACCCAGGCTGGAAGGGATCACTAAAGGTAATCCAGTCCAACCCCCCTGCAGTGAGCAGGGATATCCTGAACTAGATCAGATGCCCAGAGCCCTGTCAAGTCTCACCTTGAGTATCTCCAGGGATGGGTCTTCAACCACCTCTCCGGACTACCTGTTCCAGTTGGATTAGCACCAGACTTGGTAGAATTAGTGAATGGTTGGACTGAATGCTCTTAGAGGTCTTTTCCAACCAAAAGACTTCTGTGATTCTACCATAAGTCCTGATGATTCCAATTATTTGTGCTTCCCGACAGTCCTACTACATCCTGTCCTAAAATAATCCAAGTTCTTTAATTTGTTAAGTAGGAGTAACTATGTAGCAAAGCATTTCTTTTAAAACACAAATACTGGTCAGGGATGGTTATTCCAGGCTGGTTTTCCTCATTAGGTACCTCCGCTGGGGCAGGGGAAGAACGGGTCGTTGTTTTTCCATCCCTTTACAGATCCAAAGAGAGAATCCCCAGGACTGATGTAAATCCTTATCTTTAGTTTTCCACAGCTACAAAACACAAAGCAAGGAGATGTTACAGTTAATAAGCAAAAAGATAGCAAAAAGTGGAGTGAAAGAACCAGAGGTCTGCAGAGAAAGTCATCATCAGATTCACTGTCTGGGGGGTTAGAAGGGGAAACTTGAGTTAGAAGAAGTCCCCCATTTCCTAGACGGACAAACCTGAATTAGGAAGAGGTCCCCCATCTGCAGCAGCTCAGTTGGCTGCCCATGGGAATACATGAAGAGAAGCTCCTTGTTTCTTTACAGCTTCAGCTGGACACATGCTGGGAGCCATGGTTTAGCTCAGGCCATGCTCATTGTCACTGGAGCAGACTGTTTGTCTCAGCACAGAGAATTCAATGTGCTTGATGTGAACATGAGCCCCATGAGTCCCTGTTGCTGTTAATTCAGTGAAGCTGTGTTGGAATACCTAAAGAAATACCTAAACAAAACAAAAGCAAACTTCTTCAAACTCTAATCCCTACATATCTCAGATTAGGCTAGATTTTTTAGGATCAGTCTAATTTCAGTCTGGCTCCACCAACTGTGCCTCAGGAGCTTGCCCAAGCTGAAGACCCAGCTATTTTATTTGGCTCAAATCCCAGAACACTTGAAAGTCCAGAGAAAGTTGAGAGGGTTTTTCAGCCCCACTCCTGATGGCAGCTGCACAAAGCCTCTCTCAAAGCCAAATTTCTGCCTCTTTCTGGAAAAACAAACAAACAAAAAACAACACCAAAACCCCCACCAAAACCAAACAACAACAACCAAAAATAAAAGCTGACTTTTCCACCTGATTCAAACATCTCCAGAAGTTTCTCTTCGGCCACTGCACTTTCACTGTCTCACACTCAAATTTAGGGGGAAAGATTAACCTTGTGTACCCGAGAACCAAAGACTTCTAAGCTCTTCTCTTCATTCAGTATCGGTGCCACTTGATGGCACCAAAGCCCACGGAAAGGTCTTTGTGAGTGAGGCTACGGAAGAGCATCACTTCAAAGGGGCTGGATCTTGCCTCCCTGCCAGGCACTTCCAGCATCCTTCCAACACCTGAAGACCCCGGGAAGCCATCTGAATGTCTCCACACTAAGTTCACAGCAGAGTAATTCAAGAGGCACCTACCAGCATTTCTCCAGGGCTCGAATGGTGCTGAGTCAGTGTTCAATTAAATCACAAAACATCTCTCTGTAGATGGGGTTTCTGACCTGTCAGATGCTTCCAATCTTCCTCATAATTCTCTGTGTAAAGGACTAGGTTCATACTTCTCAGGTATCACCTACCTGTGCAGAAGGCAGCTTAGTCCTGAACTTGAAACACAGGCACAGCTTAGTGCTGAACCTGAGACACAGGCACAGTTTAGTGCTGAACCTGAGACACAGGCACAGTTTAGTGCTGAACCTGAGACACAGGCACAGTTTAGTGCTGAACCTGAGACACAGGCACAGTTTAGACCTGAGACATGATTATGAAGCAGACTTTCAGTATCTACCATGCTCATTTCTTAGCTGTGTGGTGGAACAGGTATGTGGAGCTGGTCTACTAGAAGGTGTCCCTGCCCCTGCCAAGAGGGTTGGAACCCAAACCATTCTAGGACTCTATGAATCTAACACAGACATTATCCAGCTAAGCTGCTGCTCCCAGAGCTTAGCTCAGGCTGACACCAAACTGGTAGTCCTCAAGCTATGGGACTTGGTGGCCTTGGTTTAAACCTTTAAATCCCAGCACTTGTCATTCCCTGTGGTCAGAGTCTCCTGGGCGGGCAGTGAGGAGGGGGGGGGGGGCTGATTGAAACTGCAGCCCTTGAAATCACCCAGCTTATCAATTCCAGTCTCCTGTAAAATCAAAAGATCAGAAATTCCTTCAAACCAGAGTGCAAAAGCTTTTGGCCAGGAACTAAAAATAGCAAACCAATTCTGCTCAGAGCAGCCTGAGCATGAGGGAGGTTAACAGACAACCCAGCTGGACATCCCAGAGGTGATAGCTGTGGCTGGGGATCTCTGTATGTGGGTTCTAAACACAGAAGCAGGACCTTACTGTCTCTTTTTAAGGGCCCAACACAAACTCAGATCACTGGGTCACTGCTCACTAAGCTGCAGTGGTAGAAAAGAGCTTTCTTAAACCCTGGTCCTTGGGATTCTTCTCTTGTATTCCTGCCATAAAGGTAAGATGTAGGGTGCAGAAACTGCTCCACGAAGATTTTGTCCCTTGGTGCCAAGGTCACTGCATTTGCCCTGTGTAGCCCAGATCCAGTGAGAACCATGCATGTCCAGAGGTCTCTGTAGCCCTCCAGAATGGGTTTCCAAATACAGAAAAGCTTCTTTCCTTTGAGGATGCTGGAGTTCTGGAGCAGGCCACCTGAAAAATGTATGGAGTCTCCTCCTCTGGAGAGATTCCAAACAGACTTGGACATTGTGATTCTGGGCAACCTGCTGTGGGTGACCCTGCAGAGCTGAACTGAGTGATCTCCAGAGATCCCTTACAACCCCACCATGCTGAGAGTCACAGAATGAAAGCCCAGCCCCACTTCCTACCTGTAGGAAACCCTGGTGACAGGACAATTAGCAATAGATCGAAGCTGGAAGAGAGGAAATTTAGACTGAAGATTAGGAAGAAATTCTTTCCAGTGAACAGATTACCCAGGGAGGTTGTGGATGCCCTTCGCTGGAGGTGTTCAAGATGAGTTTGGATGAGGCCTTGAGCAACCTGATCTAGTGCGAAATGTCCCTCCCCAATGGTAGAGGGTTGGAACTGGATGATCTTGGAGGTCCCTTCCAACACAACTCATTCCAGGGTTCTACAATCCTATGATTTCTAATTTTTGTACACTGTTTTTGTGGTTAAAAAATATCCAAGCAATCATCTTAAACAAGGCAGGCAGCTTCAGCCTGCCCCTGACAGCTGCTGGAGGTTGATCTATAGGATGCTCCTGCAGGAACACTACCAGAGAGATGTAACACACATAAGTGACACAATTGCAACATCCTAGACACAGGTGGAGACTGGGAAACCTTTCCATCTCAGGGAAGGCCTTCCACTTGCATTTCGTTCCCAATTGATGGGGTGATTATTGGATTAAAAAAGCCAGAGGTTGCTCAGCACACAAGCAGGCTCTGTTGGATGTGTCCATCAATAGACAATTCGTACAGGGGATGCTAACTATCAGCAGAGGAGCAGCAACACAGGCACTAGAAAGTAAATCTCCAAAAGACAGATCAAATGGAGGTTAATCAGCCATGTATGGGAGTGAGCCCGAGAGCAGCCTTACAGGCATCACAACCACTCTGTGTGGGGTGGGAAAGGGATGGAGGCCACACTCGTGGAAGGACCTGCAAGGTCAAAAGCCTGACCCATGCAAAGACCACATTGGTTCCTGGCAGCTTTGTCACTGCTCTGTGTGAGGCTGCACCTTGAATACTGGGTTCAGTTTTGAGGCTCTCACTAGAAGGACATTGAGGGTCTGGAGTAGGTCCAGAGAAGGGCAACAAAGCTGGTGGAGAGACTGAAGAACAGGTCTGGGAAGCAGCAGCTGAGGGAATTGGGGTTGTTCAGCCTGGAGAAGAGAAGGCTGAGGGGAGACCTCATTGCTGTCTACAACTCCCTGAAAGGATGATGGAGCCAAGTGAGGCTTGGTCTTGTCTCCCTAGTATCAGGTGATAGAACAAGAGGGAATGGCCTGAAATTGTGCCAGGACAGGTTTAGGTTGGAGATTAGGAAGGATTTCTTTCCTCCAAGTGTGGGCAGGGATTGGGACAGCAGGACTATATCCAGCAGGCACTGCTAACTCCTCTGAGTCATTTCTGTGAGGCCAGCAGCCAGCTTTTGCCTTTGCCATGGAGATATATTGCCACCACTAATAAAGAAGCAGCTCTTTGTCCCACCTAAGATGAAATCAATGCACATTAGAATAGCTGGGTTGAAATTACTCAGCATATTAATGACCTGCTGGGCAGCTGCCAGCCATGGAAGCAGGCTGGGGAAATTCTTTCTCCATGCAGAGACCTTTCCCAGGTAGGACACTGGGATGCCTTTGGGAACAGAATAAGCTGAGATGATTGTTGCTCTGTGGCTGAGCTGGTCCTCCAGGAAACTCTAGGGCTCTCAAGTTTGAGTCAAGGGAGAGGAAAGCCCATTTGAGGCTGTGCTAGTGTCTGTGTGGCTGTGTTATCCCTTTATCTCTTTCTACACTGACTGCAAAGGGACTCTAGAGTGACTAGCTCAGCTTCAGCCATCCAGAACATACCTTAGGTCAGCTGGCCTCATTCCTGATCATAGAAATGTTTGGGTTGGAAACGTCCTTCAAGATCACTCAGTCCAACCATCGACCTAAGACCACCAGGGCCATTAAACCATGTCCCCAGGCGCCATGTCCACAGGTTTCTTGAACACCTCCAGGGATGGTGACTCTACCACCTACCTGGGCAGCCTCTTCCAATCCCTGACCACTCTTGCACCAAGGAAATTTTTCCTAATCTTCAACCAAAACTTCCCCGGCACAATTTCAGGCCACTAGCTAAGAAGGAGGACTTGCATGACTTTGCTTTTGGTATTTAGGTGCTACCTAGTATCTTGCATAGACTTTTTGGTTAGATTTCTGCTGCTTGGGGCTTGCATTCACTGCCCTTCACTTATGCATGGCAGCAGATATGTGTTAACTGGAGCCACTGGTTTGACAGCAAGCACCACAGCATGCGTGCAGCAGCATCCTCTGTATCCAATTTTCCAGCAGACAGTGCAGAGCAACAGATCCTCAGAGAAATGATGACACAGGAGCATAACAAGCAAGGTGGAGCAAGCTGTGTTGGGAAGAAATGTAGGTAATGACCGACTCAGGGGAAAAAGAAGAAAGGTCAGCTTTTCCTCTTCTGACAGTGATAACTTCTACATGAAAAAAAAAAAAAAGCTAATTTGGAAAAAATTTACTAGAGAATTACTCTCTGCTTCAGTGGGCTCTGAGCACAGAATGCCAGAGTGTGTCACCACTGCCTGTGCCTGCTCTGCTCCAGAAGATGCAAAGTGACCCAGGAATGGGCAATCCTCTGCAGCCCCAGAGCGTGGATGAAAAGCTACAGTATAACATTTTGCCTGTAATTGGCTTTTCTCTGTGGTTTGAGTATGAATGAGGGAGGCAGTTTCAAAGGAGCATCACAAAATGACATTCCCAAATCTGTGTGTTGAGATGCTTTAGAAAATCAGCCTTGAAGGGTCTGAGTGATCAGGAGAGGTGGTAGTTTAACAGCCCTTGGCTTGGGTGGGTGAAAAATTGGCTGATAGCTGGGCCCAGAGCGCGGTGGGGAATGGAGTTAACTCCACTGGTGGCCAGTCACAAATGGCGCTGCCCAGGGTAGCCCTAGGGCCAGTTCTCTTTAATATCTTTATCAATGATCTGGACAAGGGATTGAGGCTCCCTCAGTTTGCAGATGACACCAAGCTGGGTGGCTGTGCTGATCTGCTGGAGGGTAGGAAGGCTCTGCAGAGGAAAGTGGGCAGACTGCATCAATGGGCCAAGGCCAACGGGATGAGGTTCAGCAAGTCCAAGTGCTGGGTCCTGACCATGAGTCACAAGCCCATGAATGCTCCACACTTAGGGCAGAGTGAATGGAAATTGCCCAGCAGAAAAAGACTTGGAGGTGCTGGCTGACAGCAACTGAAGATGATCCAGCGTATGCCCAGGTGGCCAAAAAGGCCACCAGCATCCTGGCCTGGATCAGGAATAGATTGGCCAGCAGAGCCATGGAAGGGATGGTCCTCTTGTACACAGCACTGGTGAGGTCACACCTTGAGTACTGGGTTCAGTTTTGAGGCACTTGCTACAAGAAGGACATCAAGGGGCTGGAGCACTCTGGGCGATGAAGCTGTTGAAGGGTCCAGAGAACAGGGTTGGTGAGGAGCAGCTGAGGGAGTTGGGATTGTTCAGCCTGGAGAAAAGGAGGCTGAGGGGAGATCTCATTGCTCTCTCCAACTCCCTGAAAGGAGATTGGAGCCAGGTGGGGGTTGGTCTCTGAAAAGCATCTATCAGTTCAGTGTCTCACATGAGCAAGGACATCAGGGCTCAGCCCAGAAAACATCCCTCACACTTCAGGTTCTCACCTGGAGTGAAATCCAAAGCTGGATTCCTGGGCTCTGAGTCTCAAAGTGCCTTTCTCTAGAAATTTCACAGGAGTCACATGGCAGGATTTTGGACTCTGTTCAGATACCAGCTTTTATGATGGCATTTACCCCAAAGCAACTGCTAATGATTCTATGTAAATCATCCTCCTGCCAGCTGGCAAACAACACAACCCTGAGGCACGTGGTCCCATGCTCTTGCTGATCCTGACTGATCCCTCTTTGAGGCACTATTAACACAGACAACATTTTGTTTTCCCTTAGGAGCTGCTCGGAGGACAATTAGTTAAATCCACTGCTCTAATCATGTGGATTTGTTTTGGAGCAAGACAATCTCATAATACAAAATGCCTATTTCAGTTGGAACAAGCAGATTTATTAAAGCTTTTACGTGCACACCGTGTAGCTACCATGGGCAAAATTAAAACCTAGCTGGAGTCAAGAGAATATACAAGCAAACTAAATACTGCCAGAGCAATAACACTGCTGCCTCTCGCATCAGGCTTGCAGTCAGTGCAATATTTTATTGTTATTCATATGAGAATAAAGCAGGAGCAATACTTTCTGCTCGTGGCCAGGTCCTTATGCCCTTCCATAGCAAAGGCCAGCCCTGCTTAACAGCTTCTCTCTCTGCTCCACCCTCTGCACTGGGAAATTGTGCCAGGGGAGGTTTAGGTTGGAAATTAATAAAAAATTTGGTGCAAGAGTGGTCAGGGATTGGAAGAGGCTGCCCAGGGAGGTGGTGGAGTCTTCATTTCTGGAGGTGTTCAAGAAACCTGTGGACATGGCACTCTAGGACATGGTTTAATGGCCATGGTGGTTTGGAGTTGATGTTTGGACTCAATGATTTTAGAAGGCTTTCCCAACAAAACAGGTCTGTCATTCTGTGTGATTCTGTGAAGGCTTCGTAAAGGTGAAGATTTTATGGAGTCTAAGAAGAGGGTTCCAGCACAGTGCGCTGTTGCAGAGACCAGGACTGGCCCCTCTGGGGTTGATCTTAGACCTACAAGGCTCAGTCCATGCCATGCTGAAACCTTCAGGATGTCCAGTAGTGCCAAAGACTACTTCCAGGCTTGCTCCAGCCACGGCAGCATTTTGCACTTGACAAGTTCTCCACACCCAACCTGTTGTCCTGAGCCAGAGCAATAATAACATGGTTCTGGTAATTATGCTCTGGGATGGCTTCAGCTGGTCTGATTAATTACACAGGCACGGTATCTAATCCCCAAATTTAGAATGGTGGCTGTGTTCTAATTATATCCTCTGATGCCTTAACTCTCTCTTTATGGCCCAACCAAAACTAGTTCATCCACATTTTTGCATTAGCCTCATGTCCAAGGGGAAATCCAGCAGCTACCTCTATATCTCATAAACGAGTCCTCATTTATTCAGCCCTAATGCTCCTGGGACATGCTGGGGAATCCACTCCCACAAGGGAGACACTACTCAGGCAATGCAGGGGTAGATTGTCCAATCTTCATACCAGACAGGAAAGCCAGTGCTGGGAAGAGGTCTGCACATCCATGAACAGTGAGAGCATTGGATATTGCTACTTCCCTTCTGGAGAACAGTGAAATGATGTGGTTTGTCCAAGCAGTTTCCTCAAAACCACAGAAAAAAACCAAACCAAACCAAACCAAACCACCCACCACCATAAAAACAACAGTGTTGATATTAGAAGTGAAAACTTTCTGGTTCCTGGTTTACCTCCTGAATAAGAAAACCGGAGCAGAGCTGGGATGAAGGCACCTTGCCCTACTCTTCAGTAATGCTCTTCAACAGGAGTTTCATCCCTACATAAATGTTCTCCTCCAAGCACATCAGTGTCATAGAGCAGCATATGCAGAACTTGGTTCCAGCTATCTAAAGACTGCTGATGTACCTCTAGGTAAGGATGAGAAGGTCTTGCCTTGACCTGGAGCTGTCCTATAACCGCAGCAGTATGGAAGGGCTGTACTGGTTGAATGTATAGAAGGAAGAAGCCTGCCCAGAGGGGTCTGACTGCTGTCAGGGTGGTGAGTTGTCAAAGACACACTCAATGGCTTTGGTGGGAGATGGGCAAACAGCAAACACCATTTATTGAGGTCCCAATATAGCTGTGCAGCTATTACATTAACACAGCCCAGCAAGAACAAAGTCTGCTCAACCAGGCACATCTCTGCAGCGCAGAATCATCAGGGCTGGGCTGGGCTGCTCTGCTGAAAGTGCCCTGGGCTTTGCTTGGTGTGCTGCTTGCCCTTCCAGTGTCACAGCTGTCTTCACCTGCTTTCTCTTGGGACCCAGGTGAAATATTTTCTGAGATAGTTTTGAAAAGGTGAGTGCCAGCTGCTGGAGAGAGATAAATACATGCCCCAGCTCTTCTGAAGATGCACAAGATTTACAGTGTGACAGTGGGGAGATTTTGGGGGGCTGCAGCTGTCCTCTCACCACCCTGGTCTGCTTGGGATTTTCAAGCCAGGGTAAGTTCTCTTAGCAGCATGTTCAGCAGTAGTGCAGCCCTGACCCACTGTTTCCACTAGGCTAAGCAAAACTTAAAAACATATTCTGAGATAGAAATTACAACCTGTGGGGATAAGATAGATAGAAAGACAGAATGAAAGGATTCCTGTATGACTGCAAAGGGAAGGCAGGTAGGTAGGTAGGTAGGTAGGTAGGTAGGCAGAATGAATGAATAAAAGGATTCCTACACATGACTGTGAAGGGAAGGTGGAATCCTCAGCTGGTGCATCCAGACCCATTTCTACTTTTCCTGCAGATTTCCTTCCCCATGCTGAGACTGTGCCATTACATTCAGCACCCCAGACCCAGTGAGCCATGATTCAAAGGATCAAAGTGTTCAAATTACTGCATCCCACTGCTTCCCCCCCTCTTTCCAGACTCCAGATTTTACAGCCAGCACCAGCTGATGCCAGGAACATCGTTGTCTTTGGGCAACCTCCTTCTCCTAGCCTGCCAACTGCTTTGAGCTAAACAATCAATGCTGTCCTTCTCAACTTTTTCCTTTCCAATTAATTAATTTAAATTGACCATTAAGTCAGCAGAGTTTTTGATTGATATTTTCATTAACAACCCTCTCATGCAGACCTGTCCAACACCTAAGAAATGTATGATAATGTCCAATCTGCATGAAGGGGTCTGAACATCTCCCTTCACCTCTCAGTGCTGGTGAGTTATTACTCGAATTGTGCTTGCTGTTTCATTGAGTGTAATTTGAATACAGATTAGCTGCCCCAGTGTTCCAGAGCTTTGGCATTATCATTACTGGGGACAGTAATTTGACTGATGAACACACAGGTTATCACAAGGTCATCACCTTCACAGTATTGGAATGGTCCATCCTCCCAATTTTGGAGGGAAGAAGGCTAAACCTTTCAATAGCAAAATTAAGTCCTGTAAATTAACTTGTCCAATAACTTATTGAATAAATCCTTTCCTAATTAAAGATCCAATAGGCCCTTTTGTTCTCAGATTTTCAAAGGCTTTATTAAAATCAATGAATTAATATCAATTTCACAGTAATTTTTTTTTTTTGGGGGGGGGAGAGTAACAGGAATTGAGATCCTTCATCCAATTAGACATGAATGTCCTGTGTGTGCAAAATGATTTGAAGTGCTAGGTGGTGAAAAGGGAAGATGTGAGGTTTGTCTGGGGAAAGCAATTTATCTGCCAGCCACACCTCCTCAAAAGATTCATTAGCACTCAGAAAGTGAAAGATATTCTTCAAACTTAGGTAAAACCACGTGTCTGATTTCACTGGGGCCAGCATCACACTGGGACACATTTACACTCATTCTGCTCTGGCATTTCATCTGGTACCAAAGAGCACCAAAAAATGCAAGTGAAAAGAAAATCCCTGATCTGAACTAGAACACACAGGGTGATGTACAAGCAACAATTTTACAGCCCACAGCGGGATAAGTGGGATTTGCTAAAGCTTCCTCCTAAGAAACCTGAAGAGGCTCTTTGGGTGCAGATGAAAGGAGCGTGGCAGCTTCAAGCCAATCTCAGCTGATCTCCATCCAAGCCATCTGCTGGTTCATAGACTCATAGAATCATAGAATAGTAAGGTTGGAAGGGACCTCAAGGATCATCGAGTTCAATCCCCCTGCCATAGTCAGGGACACCTCCCACTAGCACAGGTCACTCAAGGCTTCGTCCAACCTGGTCTTGAACACCTCCAGGGAGGGAGCAGCCACAACCTCCCTGGGCAATCTGTTTCAATGCCTCACCAGTCCATCTCACCATCATGAGATGGTTTGGGTTGGAATGCACTTTCAAGATCATCTAGGTCCAACCCCTCTACCATGGGCACCTTTCAATAGACCAAGTTGCTCAAGGCCCCATTCAATCTGACCTTGAACACCTCCAGGGAGGGGGCATCCACAACCTCCCTGGGCAACCTGTTCCAGTGTCTCACCAGCCTCACTGTAAAGAATTTCTTCCTAACATCCAGTCTAAGTTTGCCCTCCTGTTAAAAGGTTTTGCTGAAACCATTTAAAAATTGCTGTCACTGAATGCAGGACTTGTTGAGGTGGGTGTAGAAAAGCCTCACTACAGCAGGGTTCACTGATGGTTTTGTCACATCTCACTTTTAAAGTACCCCAATTAATCTTCCACATCACTTCATCCTATGTTCTCACTACGTATTAGTTTTGACCTTCACAGCATTTTGCCAGCATTAACTAATTAACTCTCATAATATCCCTCTGAGGGAAGCAAGTAAACACCATTATCCCTCTCTTAAACTGAACCAGAGAGGTCCTGGGCAATAGCTTTGCCTGAGGCCATCATGTTTTCTTCCTTTGCTGGGTCTCTCAGCACCAAGGCAGAGCAATTAGATCCTGACCTTTTCTGGCTCCTAGTCTGGGGCTTGGATCCCTAAATCAGACCTTTACTGACATTAGTGACCTACTGTGGTCTATGTCTAAAAGATAAAGGACTAAAACCTCAGTAACAACTTCCATGCCAATCCTAGTCTGTCAGTTGGGTTTTTAAGAGAAGTGAGCAGCAATTCCTATTTATTGCCACAGAAGAAGACAAGGAGAAGATCCAAAATTTAAAAAAAAAAAAAAATAAAAAAAATTTGCTCTGTGAGTGAATTCAGTCTATGTAAATCAATTAGTCATCAAAACAATTTGACACTTGGAAAATTGAATCTTCAATTAGATGTTATCTTCCCAATATCCTTTATATCCTCCCTGGATAGAGATAACACCTTTGTTATCTTGCTGAGAATCCACCTCCCCTACTTTAGCAGAAATGATCAACTGATAGTTATAAAACCCTTGATGTTTGTCCTTGGATGAGAGAGTCCCAGAGAGACATGAAAACATTAGAAGCCGTGGGATGAACCATCAGTTAGTAGGGCCTCACTAGGGAGATTTTACAGCCTGGTTAAAGTGAGCGATTCCAGCCCTTCTGCACCACCTCTGATTTAAAGAGAGCTTTCCTTTGCAAGCTGCTGCTGAACCCTGCTACTGGCGAGAATGCGACGTAAATAAGGAGGTTTTCTTTTCCAAAGAACAGTTATAGAATCATAGAATTGTTTGGGCTGGAAAAGACCTCTAAGGTTGTCCAGTCCAACCACCAATCCAACATCACCGTGTCCACTAAAACATGTCCCAGAGTGCCATGTCCACAGGTTTCTTGAACACCTCCAGGGATGGTGACTCCACCGCCTCCTTGGGCAGCCTATTCCAACCCCTGACCACTCTTGCAGCAAAGACATTTTTCTTAATCTCCAACCTAAACCTTCCCTGGCACAATTTCAGGACATTCCTCTCGTTCTATCACCTAATACTAGGGAGAAGAGACCAAGTTCACCTCACTCCAACTTCCTTCCAGGGAGCTGTCCGGAGCAGTGAGGTTTCCTCTCAGCCTCATCTTCTCCACACCTGAGTTCCCTCAGCTGCTCCTCACCAGCCCCGTTCTCCAGACCCTTCACCACTTTGTTGCCCTTCTCTGGACCTGCTCCAGTACCTCAGTGTCCTTCCTGTCAGGAGGAACTGAAAACTAAACCCAGGATTTGAGGTGTGGCCTCACCAGTGCCCAGCACAGGGGCACGACCGCTTCCCTGCTCCTGCTCCTGTAGTTCCTAGTACCCATCCCTTCTTCACGATTGGCTAAGGCAAGCGTCATGCTTTTAGGAAACAAGCCACCATCAAATTGAGAAGTGGCTGAAGTGCACCTTGAAGTTTAACTTTGGCTCATCATCAGAACCTGATTGTGAACCCACAGGACAGATTCAGGGTGTGACCATCTGCCGGCAGAGGGAGAAGAGGACAGGCATTGGAGCTGAGGACAGGTGTTGGAGGAGAGTTCAACTGGAGGCTCCATCTCAGACTGTGCAGCAGAGCCCAGAACTGCCTTGCAGGGTCTTTGAGGCAACACCAAGGAAGAAATACAGTGCCCTGAAGGGATGGGTGGTGAAAACATCCATGTCTCATTTGACTCCTAGATTTAATTGAATTTTCTATATTCATTGTGATCCCTCCTCTCCGGCTGGTTTCTGTTTTTTTTGGGGGAGGGGTGGTGGTGTTTTATACTGTGAGCATTTCTAAATGTCCCACTATCTAGGATAGGGAAGTAGCATTGACAAATTAACCTCCTGCCTATCTGCTAATCCACAATGAAGATGCTGCTCCTCACTTGTAGGTCTTTGAAGCTCCCTGTGTTATTTCTTGGCAAATTTTGGCTATTCAAAAGTTGCTGAGTATATAGAGACCACATTGGACCACTCCTAGATAACAAATAAAATGCTTTGATTCATTCCAGCTGCTGATTTGACCCTCATAGTCTCAATTTATGTTTCCTTCAGTCTGCTCCTTAGGGAAGAGGATGGTAATTTGGAGCTTGTTGCTCCTCTGAGACCCAGCACAGAGAACATCCCATGAGATGAGATCAAGTCTGACTCTAGCAGTGACCTCCTGATGGAGCCTAAGCAAAAATCTCTCATGGTGAACATGATCTATGTAAAAAGCTACCATTTGTAGGAAAGGTGAAGAACCTCAGAGCAGCCTTCCAATATCTGAAATGGGCTACAAGAAAGCTGGGAAAGGACTTTTTACAAGGGCTTGTAGTGATAGGGTGAGAGGCAATGGTTTGAGCTGGAAGAGGGAACATTTAGACTGGAGATTAGGAAGAAATTCTTGACGGTGAGGGTGGTGAGACTCTGGAACAGGTTGCCCAGGGAGGCTGTAGATTTTCCCTCCCTGGAGGTGTTCAAGGCCACGCTTCATGAGGACTTGAACAACCTGGGCTAGTGGAAAGTGTCCCTGTCCATGGCAGGGGGGGTGGAACTGGATGATCTTGGTGGTCCCTTCTGACTCAAAGCATATTATGAATCTCTGAACCTCTGAATCCTGTATCTGGGATAACTTCAAAAATCTCTGTGCATGGACCAGCTTAAGTCAAATAGTTGAGCCAGTAAATACAGAGGTCACCTAAGGTGCAAAGAGTCTCAGTGAAGAGGAAAGAAGTTCAACAATTCCCTGCAATATTAAAAACCTGATAGGAGAAAAAAATGTTCCTCTATGTCACACTAAAAGTCAGGTTTGCCCTAATCAAAATCTTACTCAAGACGGTTTGTTTTTTTATAGCACAAGGGACAATTCTTTATTTTAGATTAAACTTAGATCTCAGCTCTGAACCGTGATGTAGAGTCCCTGAAAGCTCAGTTGCATTTAAACCCAGAGATTATGGCTTCTTTAACCTTCAGAAACTATATCCTATTATAAACCCATGTTAGTTACCTGGTGTAAATATACTCCAATCAACATCAGATAAATACAAGATGCATCAAAAGATTGAAGGCACCTGTTGTGTATTTAAAAGAATTATATCTTGTTTATGGTACAGTATAAAATGCACAGCTGATTTATATAACAGCAAGTCTATTGCAGGGGAAATCTCATTTCAATCATAAATGGCAGGAGTTGATTTAAGAATTCATTCTTTAATGGGGTCTGCAATGTTCAAATTTAAACTCGTTCAATTCATCAGCAAAAATATTCAATATGGGGCACAGGGAACTCATTTAGGCAAACAGAGACTTTTAATATAAATTTTCCAGGAGGTTTCTCCATCGATTTGGCAGTTTAGTGCGAAATGATTTGTGCGATACATTCTGGGGGATCGATGCAGGCCCAGTCAATGGCTAATCTAAAACAATCATCCCACCCACGACACGCAGCGTGCCACTGAACTTTGACTTCACATTGAACTGCTCCGTGCAAAGGAGAAGGAGGTCTGGGCAAAATCCATCACTGCTTCCCCCCCCTCCTCCCCGGCCCCCTTGTCGTGGTTTGTTTGGAGTGCAACACAGCCTGGAAACCTCCTTTGGAGCTGGAGCCAGCCTTGAGGTGCAGGATGCTCCATAAATGAGTGTAAAGGAATGAGTAGCCTCAGCCCCTCTCTTCTCTTGATGTAAGCCACTTACCCCTTAGGAATGCGACCAGCAGGAGGAGGGAGGGGATGCTTCCCCTCTACTCTGCTCCCCTAAGACTCCACCTGGAGTGCTGCATCCAGTTCTGGTGTCCAAGGAGGACATGGAACTGTTGGAGCAGGTACAGGAGACCACAAAGATCATCAAAGGGCTGGAGTACCTGCCCTATAGGGACAGGCTGAGAGAGCTGGGGCGGTATAGCCTGGAGAAGAGAAGATTTTGGAGAGACCTTAGAGCAGCCTTTCAGTAGCTGAAGGGGCTACAGGAGAGCTGGGGAGGGGCTGTTTATAAGGGCTTGTGGTGATAGGATAAGAGGGAATGGATTGAAGCTGGAAGAGGGAACATTTAGACTGGAGATTAGGAAGAAATTCTTTCCAGTGAGGGTGGTGAGACACTGGAACAAGTTGCCCAGGGCGGCTGTGGATGGTCCCTCACTGGGGGGAGCAAAAGAAAAAGGCAGCTGACAACATGTGGACAGCATGGCTAAGAGGGAGATCTTTGAGACCAAGAAGCAGTTATTTGAGGCTAATTTTTTAGGACCTGGTGGGATATTTTAGAACAAAGTTACTAAATAAGATCTTACCTAAGCTACATCTCAGCATTTTATGATGGAGCAACATCTGAAATGCTGCTCATAGTGTAAAAGACACCGCTAGATTTTTCTCTCCAAATAGACCTCTATTTGCTAAGATGGAAGTTTCATTCCTGAATTTCATGACCTACTTCAGAAAACTGATGAGAGCAAGTAAGGACATTCATTTGGGTTCAGGCTGAAAAATTAAAGAGACTGGGTAGTGTTTTTAATAGATTTCTGGTAATCTGATACATGTGAAGCCTGGATACAGCCTTAAATTACACTGAGTGCCATATAAAGAGAGGTCAAATAAGATCAGAGTTGGATGTAAGTATTGTCCATCCTGCCAGAGAGTGGCTGTACATCTCCCATCCTAATCCTGCCTCCTTCAGGGACTGGGAGATTTAATGACTGCAGTAAACTCTGTTTGTCAGCCACATGAGGCACATTGCAAGGCTAGATGAACATTTTTGCTTTGCACCCAGATAAAACACATCTGAAAACACAAGATGCCAACAGGAAAAAACTCTTGCAGCAGCAGCAGCAATGTCCAGATTTGACTGTCCCAGGTTTGGCTGCTGTTAGGGAGCTGTTGTCAGATTCCAAGTCTGAAGGACCCATCTAAGAGCACATGATGTGGTTGTGAAATTATAAAGGCTTCCTCATTGCAGAAAGTTTACAGTGGAAATTACACCAGCAAGAATTTCAGGCTGAAGCTTTTATCATATTGAATTAGAACAAAGGCCTGCATCACAAGGCTCTAGAAAACTCCAGACCTTCCACTGACACAAAAAGGACACAGAACTGGTAAAGGCCATGACAATGACCAGGGGGCTGGAGCATCTCCCCTATGAGAAGAGGCTGAGAGAGTTGGGGGTGTTCAGCCTAGGGAATAGAAGTCTCGAGAGAGACCTCAGAGCAGCATTCCAGTATCTGAAATGGGCTACAGGAGAGCTGGAGAGGGACTTTATACTAATGTACGGAGCGACTGGATGTAAAGACTTCAAACAGAGAAGATCCTGCTTTGGCAGGGGAGTTGGACTTGGTAATCTCTGGAAGTCCCTTCCAACATCTAACATGCTGTGATTCCGTGAAATTCTTCCCCACTAGTGTGGTGAGGAAGTGGAACATGTTGCCCAAAGAAGTTGTGTAGGCTCCAAGCCTGAAGTGTCCAAAGGCAGGTTGGATGGGGCCTTGAGCAAGCTGCTCTGGTAGGAGCTGCCCTGCCCATGGCAGGGGGTTGGAACTAGATGATCTTGAAGGTCCCTCCCAAACCATTCTAGGTTTCTATGATTCTAAAGACATTTTCTCACCCAGGTAAAGTTAACTATTGGAGTTTTTGGTTTTTTTCTGCATTGCTGAACAACTAGAGCACTCATTGACTCTGACAATTATCTTTTATCATCCATCAAAAGACACTGGATTTCGGAGCTTTATTTTTCATAAGACTATCTAAAGGATCTAAACCATCTGATAAAAGGAGATCAGACATTTTGTGATATACTTCATACTCGAAGTCACAAACTGGAAGTATTCACGACTTTCTGTGCTTTGACAATCAAGAATAACCAAGGAAGTTGAACAACAAAAATGATCAAACTGCTCACCTTTGGAGTTTCACTTCATTTTGGCAGTGTCCGATGCCATCGAACCCCTTAGATGAGTTTCACCACGTTCCCCTGCTCAGGCTGGGAATGCCAGTAGGAAAGGTTCATGTGCAAAACTCACTGTAATGAAAATCAAAGAAGATATTGATTTAATTTCCAAACTATTAATCAGCTTCACAGCTGAACAAAAATATTGTATTGCTCAGCTCAAGCAAATCCTAACATCCTTGCCTCCAGCTATGAGTCCCGGAACTGATGAAGGACAAGCTGGTAATGGATGTCCTGTACCTGTGTGGAGAGGCTCAGCACTCTAAAGGAGAAGGAGGTGAGCTGTACAGCAAAAGGAGTTTTGCAATATCCAAGGGGATGAAAAATCACAGAGGAATAACCCATGTAAAGGATCACCTGGCTTCATGACCATCATTTCCCATGCAAACTCACTCTGCCAAGAGGGTGAAGTAGAATGAAGGATGTGGCAAAACAACAAAGAATAGTCCTATTAGAGATAGTACCTCTGGAAATCTGACATTTTATCTGTCCTCTCTCAGAAGGAGATATTGATAACCAAAAGGAACAGATGGCCAGAATCCAGAGGAAGGTATCAGTAAGGGGATGGGGCACTGACACAGAAGGCTGGATCATACTACAGGACTAGGAGTGAGAGATAGCGAGCAGGCTGCCAGACTAACTGCCTAGTTTGTGCAAGTATCAAAAACCTTGTGCTGATACAAACCACACTGTGCACAACTCGGGGGAGGAGATATCAGCTGCAAGTGCTCAGATCCTACAGAACCACCCGAAGAGTCACCTGGTACCCAGGGAACCAGAAAACCTGGATAATGTAAAAAATAAATGACACAAGGGAAAAACACAAAGCCTGTCTGCAGTATTAGTTTTTATTCCAAGGTCAGTTATAAATGCCCCACGAACTTCATTAGCAGTTACAAAGTTTGGCTTCTGCCAGCTAAATTTTGCCATTTCTGCTGTTTTTAAAAAAAATCCTTAAGCCTGAGAGGAGCAGGAAAATGGTCATAGAATCAAATAATGGTTTAGGTTACAAAAGAATTTCAGGTTACGAATTCAAACCACTCTCTAGCTCTGCCAAGGCTGGTGCTAAACCATTCCACTCAGCATCACAGCTCTGCCTCTCTGAAACAGCTCCAGGCATGGGGATACAATCACTTCCCTGGGCAGCCTGTCCCAGTCTTTGAGAACCCTTTCAGTGAAGAAGTTTCTTCTAATGTCCAACCTAAAGCTGCACTGGTACAACTTGAGGTCATTTCTTCTTGTCCTATCATTTGTTACTAGGGAGAAGAGACCAATCCCACCTGGCCCCAACCTCCTTTCAGGGAGTGGCAGAGAGCCAAAAGGTCTCCTCTCAGACTCCTTTTCTCCAGGCAGAACAACCACAGTTCCCTCAGCTGCTCCTCCCAAGACCTGTTCCTCTCCAGACCCTTCAGCAGCCTTTTTGGCCTATTTTGGACCTGCTCCAGCACCTCTATGTCTGATTTGCAAAGCAGCCAGTTTTAGGGAGAAAAGCAGCAGTAACTCAAGAGCAGAGAAAGCATGTACAGCAATTCAGGACAAACAGTTCTGATCCCACACTATGCACTGGCTTGGTTCTGTGTGTTTGTAAAGATGTGCAGGGCAGTGCCAGGAGGATGGAGCCAGGCTCTCTTCAGTGACGTCAAATGATAGGTCAAGGGGCAATGGGTGCAAGCTGGAGCAGAGGAGGTTCCAGCTGAACACAAGGAAAACCTTTCTCACTGCAAGGGTGACAGAGGCCCAGAACAGGCTGCCCAGAGAAGCTGTGGAGTCTCCTCTGGAGACATTCAATACCCACCTGGATGTGTTCTGTGTGAGCTGCCCCAAGTGATCCTGCTCTGGCAGGGGGGCTGGACTGAATGATCTTTGGAGGTCCAACCCCTACTGTTATGTAATTTCATGGAAAGAAAAAGTAGCTGAAACCTCACTTGTACTAACACACAAATTCTCTTTAAACTAGTTTTGCTGACTGTCCCACCCAGCAATTACGATCCTTTAATGAGAGGGAATTTGGGGTGAGGACATGGGAACTGAAAGGTAGAACAGTAATTAACTACGTTTTTACATGACTTTTCCATGCTCATCAAAGGGGAGCCATAGCATCAAGGAGGAAGCTTGAAGAAGGTGGAGGCAGGAGAGTGAGCACAGCACAGCAGATCGTGGATCTTTGCCGTTCCTCTAAATGAATGAAACCAATTAAGTTTAATAGTGCTGCTGAATGTGCCTTATCATTGACTGAAAATCAGATTTGCTATCGATTTGATTTTCAGAATATTACTCAATCAAGCACACTTAACTGCAGTTTTGGATTGTTTTGGGTTTTTTATATATATATATATCTTAAAAAAGAACCAATGCAAGCAAATCTGCCAAGCCTCCCCTCTGGCTACAAGTCTAACAACTGTTGAAGGACAAAAGATAATACATGTGAATACCACTGCCATGGTTCACTGAGTTAAAACAAACGGCCCCCATTTGACCTTTAAATTGAAGGGTTTCCCTTTATATCACTAGAGGCAAAATGCATGGACAGGAGTACAACAACAACAAAAAGGGGACCTGGGTAGCTGAGCTGTGTTTGATTTGTGAGGGGGTTATTAAAAGGGATATTGTTGGGTTGTTAATATTTTTTTTTCTTTTTTTCCTTTTTTTTTTTTCTTTTTGAGGAGGGTAAACCCAAAAGTCAAATTAATGAAGAGAAATGGAGGGGGAATCTGGCCTGGGTTACATTCACTGCTGGCTGGTTGGTCACCCTGAGGGAAATGATATGTGTGCAGCTGGGATGATGAATTGGGTTTGTTTAAGTCATCATTACATTGTACTTTTTTATGGACCTCAGTATTTATAACACTTAAAGTTGATTGAGTAATGTGGGTTGCCTTGGAGTCCCTGCTGGTCAGCTGGGGTGACAGGCCTTGACAGCAAACATGAAGATATTACTGCTCCAAGACTGGTCCAGGATGTCGGAGTAATCTTAAGCAATCTGCTGCTTGCTCTTGTGTGTAATGCACTACTGAAAACTTTCCCTGGGAGTGCATATGGAGGGAGACACAAAGGCTTCTCTGCACGTGTGGTGAAGAGCTCCAGCAACTCAGAGCTAAACCAAGAAGGTGGTTGCTTTAAATGAATTAAATTTCCACTTGAAAGTAGAATTTTACCTTAAGAATAGCATTGCTATAATTTAGGAACACAGTGACTTGTAATGTTGTTTCATATATACATCCTTTTGGATTAGTTTCCTGTCTCTGTTTCTGCCAAACTCCATTCAGCTTTCTGTCATCTCAGGAATCATAGAACTGTAGAATCCTAGCATGGTTTGGGTTGGAAAGACTTTAAAGATCATCCAGTTCCAACCCTACTGCCGTTTGCAGGGACACCTTTCACTAGACCAGGTTGCTCAAGGCCTTGTCCAGCCTGGCTTTAGGGAAATGGCAAAACAAGTTCTTTACCATGAGGACAGTAGAACAGATTGCCCAGGGAAGTAGTTGAGGCCCCATTCCTGCAGATATTCAAGGTGAGGTTTAGTAAGGCTCTGGGCAACCTGATCTAGTTGAGGGTTCTGCTTACTCCAGAGGGGGTCAGATTAGATGACCTGTGGAGTTCACTTCCAGTCCAAACCATTCTGTGATTCTATGATATGACTCAGGAGCAAAAAGTGTTCAAGCCTTCATGAGGACAACGATGAGAGATTAATTATCTTTAAGCCACCAACCTCAAAACAGCAAAGTCTGGGCAAGTGTAACTGAGCAAGCATCCAGATGTGATGTTAAGATGAGGAGATCAGCTGAGAGGTGAGCACAGCTCCAACACAAACATGTGCCCATGTGTGCTATGTTTGAAAGCACCAAGGTAAAAGTCCCACAGCAATGCACATTTCTGCCTAGGATTATTGCCAGTGCCAGCATTCCACAAGGTGTAAGCCTGCCTCTTATCTATTTAAACCCAAAAGCAAACCTCAAAGTTATACCTAGAACTGCCTTTGACAAAACCCAAAGAATTTGAGTAGTAGAATTTGAAAAGAATTTGAAATTGAGAATTTGGGTCCTCCAAAACCCAGGAGGGGCTCGTTTAGCACATTCACATCCTTTTGGGTGCTCTTCACAGGCTTCCTTAGTTGTTCTCTGCTGGGAGAAACACCAATTTAATAGGAATTCCTCACTAATCAAGTGCATCCTTCTAATGACCCTGTATGACAGTGCATAGTGCTACTTAGTGCCCAATTCAAGTAACACTTGAATTCCTTTAAAAGCCTATTAAAGAGAATTTTTAAGTGCAGTATGTGGCCGTTTGCACTGCAGCTCTGTACACAAACAGAAACACACAGGCTCCTATTCAGGCTGCAGATGCAAATTCAAAGCTTAATGAACCGGGTCCTGAAAATGATTCCTAACTGACTGGTCAGCACATGGATCGATGATAAGGCCCAAAAAGCCCTTCAATCCTGGACTGCCATTTCAAATCCAGCCTCTTAAGTGCTAATCTACAAGGGCTGTAATTTATTGCTTTATTAAAATTTTGTGGGAGTGATAAATTCACTCTCTGAACGACGAGGGGCAGATGCTGGTGCCCTGTTTGACTTCTCTGTTCTCCAGGATGCTTTTGCTAGGCTAGGCCATACCCTTGGTCACTCTGATTTTGCAGATGGAGATTGAAGCATGAGGAAGCTGGATTTAGACTGGAGACTAGGAAGAAATTCTTTCCAGTGAGGGTGGTCAAACACTGAAACAGGTTGCCCAGACAGATGGTGACTCCACAACCTCCCTGGGCAACCTCTTTCAGTGCCTCATGATCCTCACTGCAAAGAATTCCTTTCTAAAGTTTAAGATGGTGGTTAGGCAAGTTCATGTGGATCCAGACTGAGAAGATGGCATTATCATTTATTTCGTGAAGGCTACTCAGTGAAACTACTATCTTGAAATGCTACATGGTGAGCAGCACATAGAGAACACAGAAAATAGATCACTTACGCCATGCGAATCACATCTTCCCTCTGACAGGTATTTCAGGTGTGATTGCTTGGATGTAAGACAATTATTTAAAATGGACCAGAGAAAGTCAATGAAGCTTGTGAAAGGACTGGTGAGAAGCAGCTGAAGGAAGTGGAGTTGTTCAGCCTGGAGAAGAGGAGACTGAGGAAAGACCTCATTGCTCTCCACAAGTCCCTGAAAGGAGGCTGGAGTGAGGTGGGAGTTGATCTCTTCTGCCTAGTATCAGGTGATAGGAGGAGAGGAAATGGCCTGAAATTGTGCCAGGGGAGGTTTAGGTTGGAGATCAGGAGACATTTCTTTGTTGCAAGAGTGGTCAGGCATTGGAACAGGCTGCCCAGGGAGGTGGTGGAATCATCATCCCTGGAGGTGCTCAAGAAACCTGTGAACATGGCACTTTGGGACATGGTTTTATGGGCAGGGTGGTGCTGGGTTGAAGTTTGGACTGGATGATCTTAGAGGTCTCTTCCAACTAAAATGATTGTGTGATGGGTTTAAACTGGAAGAGGCCTTGAGTGACCTGTACTAGTGAGAGTTGTCCCTGCCTATGGTAGGGGGTTGGAACTAGATAATCTTTCAGGTCCCTTCCAACCTTACAGTTCTATGATTCTGAATGCAAGTTTTTTACAGAGGGTGTTGTTTCTGAAGTAATGCACCACAGTGAAAATTTAGATCTGATTCTAGTAAACAGTAGCAGTCAGTTTCCAATGATGCATGTGTGTCAGTGGTGCTTGGTTGTAATATCTGCCTCTAGGTCTCGTGAGTGGAGAAGGCAGGAAGGTGTAATCGTGTGAGCGTGTTTCAGCTTTTACCAGCGATGAGGAAAATGCAAGGGACAACAAACAGAGGTCTGAAAAAATACCCTCTCCTTAGAATTGGCCCCTAAATGAAATTCTGTTTAGGTGCCCACCTTTTGGCTGGAAGTACACCCAAGCCACACGATGAGGTAATGATGATAAGGACAATTCACTCTTAGGGAGGGAATAAGATTACAGAGAGTTGGCTGCTGCAGAGGTCTATCGGGCTCTCAGCAGCCTGCGCTGCGAATGAAATGGTATTTGCCTGTTTAGGTGAAGAATGATGAAACTTTAAATGAATCATTGACCTTTCTTGAATGACATGTGACCTGTAAGGTATCTGAGCTGTATATCAAGAGCAGTTCTTGAAAATTGCTGTCTGTTGACCGAAAATAAACAATAAGATATCAAATATGGTCTGGGGGGGTGGGAAAAATAAAATAAAAATTGACTTGCTTTAAGAGTGGGGGGAGA
>VWYK01067427.1:6161-31676 GCA_013399775.1 Semnornis frantzii
GGGGAAGTGTCTGCCGTGACATTTCTCTATGAATTTAGCAAATTTTGAAAACAACACCTTCCCTGGAAATGGCAACAGCCTTATTTTTTCCCTTTCATTTTTAAAACAGCTTCCTGCAGAAATGGTAGTTCCCACTAGTCTTTCCCATAGCAAGGCAAGACATAAAGGACTACAACGACTGCACTGCTGCTGTATGTGCACAATTTCAAAGAGGTTCTTTACATGAAACAGGATTCACGTAGTAAAATATATGAGGTTTTCAGGCAGTAGCATCTTTTGTCTGGTTGAGCTGAAGGGTGTTCCTTAAAACAGAAGAGTAACTAAGCTGGTGAAGGGCCTAAAGAATGAGTCTTAGGAAGAGTGGCTGAGGAAACTGGGACTGTTTAGTTTGAGGAGGAGGAGGCTGAGGAGAAACACTGTTGCTCTCTACAAATACCTGAAAGGACAACAGAGAGAAGTAGATGCTGGTCTCTTCTCACAGGTAATTAGGGATAGAATAAGAGGGAATGGCCCTCAAACTGCACCCCGGTAGGTTTGAGTCAAATAGTAGGAATTTTTTTTTTTCACTTAAAGAGTGGTCAAGCATTGAAACAGGCTGCCCAGGGAGGTGATTGAGTCATCAACCCTGGAGGTGTTTAAAGGTCATTTAGATGTGGTACCTAGCCATACTGTTAAGTGGTGAACTTGGTAGAGCAGAATTAAAGGTTGGACCTGATGATCTCAAGGGTCTTTTCCAACCAGAATGATTCTTTTCCAACCTATGATTCTATCATCTACACTTACTGTGAGACATGCATCCTGCTACTTGTAGCTTAAGGTGCACATATACTGCAAATACATAGAACTATGGCGGTGTGTTTTGTCTAATATAATTTTACATTTCAAGATCTTAATATACCAGGGTTGACAAGTTTTTGATCGATTTCAGCTCAGTGTCCCTTCAAATGGCTCAGATCTTGAACTCTGAACACCAAGGCTGACACTGGGAACATAAACTCTGCCTTCACGGTGCCAGTGGGGCTAAGTAGAAGCCTTCTCCTTGAACTTGATTAAGACTAAATTGGAAGGGAACATTTTTGTTACTATTACATTAGGCTAAAATATAGAAATGAACCCTAACACTACATAAATCTAATAAGAAAAAGCCATCTCTATTTCAAAATTTTCAAAGCATTCTCCACAAATACATCACAGATCAATTTACATGGTACTTTTGCCAATAAGCAAAACGAAATCACAGGTTCCAATTGGCTTAACTCATATTGGAAAGTGCGAAAGCAAATGCTAGAAAATGCAATTACTGCAAACAAACTCCATTTTCTCCACTCAGGAGGGAATTTCAGGGAACATTTTATTGCCCTCAAATAATATTTCTGAAGGCATCAATACACAATTCTATTTTCTTTTCGGAGTCCCCACACCATATAACCTAATCCTCTATAAAGGAACTCAACGGATTCTGAAATAATATATTGGTTGTTGATATTACCTTCTGCACGCACATATTGTATCAATTTAAATTATTTTTCTCCACGAATCTTTAAAATATAAAAGCCAACAGTCAATGTCTGGACCTACTTCCCATAACATAATCTTTGTCTCCTTAATTTACAATGCCAATTATGTATTTTTTTTTTCCCCCTTCCTAAAATAAATGAATAAAAGCCATGAAAAAGGAGGTCATCTTGAGAAACAATTATACAGAAGGTAATTAAGCTAATCATAATTATCACAGACAATGTCTTGGTATTTTCATGTACATACATATTTTCAAACTGTAAAAGGCCAGCAAATGCTAAGGACAAGATCTTCCGTGGTAAAATCTTCACTGGAAAGGGAAAGCAGTCTGGGTATCAGTTCCTCACTACTTATTGAAGGAAACAAGAATTATTAATACAGGACCCAGACTTAGATTCTGCCCCGCTTTTTTCTGCCTTATTAACAGGGACCTTTAACATGAGCAGCCAAATTTCAGTCACAGAATCACAGAATGGTTTGTATCAGAAGGGACCTCCAAAGGTCATCTAGTGCAGCTCCTCTGCAGTCGGCAGGGACATCCTCCACTAGAGCAGCTTGCTCAGAGCCTTGCTGAGCGGGCAACTATCTTCAGTGATGGGGCCGCAACTACCTCCCTGGGCAACCTGTTTCAGTGTTTCACCATCCTCATGTCATAGAACTTGTTCCAAACACCCAATCTAAATCTACTGTGCTCTAGTTTGAAGCCATTACCCCTCATCCTGTCACTGCAGGCCTTCGGAAATAATCTCTCTGCAGCTTTTTTGCAGCCCCCTTCAGGTACTGAAAGGCTGCTATTAAGTCTCCCTGGAGCCTTCTCTGCTCCAGACTGAACAACCACAGCTCCCTCAGCCTGTCCTTTTAGGAAAGGTGGTCCGGTCCCTGTCCGCAGGACTGAAAGCCACCCCCTCTACCAGAATACTTCCAATAGCTGCTTTCCATTCCTAAGATAAACAAGTAAAAGGATCAGGGAACACATCTCATCACTAAAACCATTCTCCTGTTTCTTTTCTCTCTGAGCTTTTCTCCATTATTTGTTTTCTCATTATTAATTTAGTATCTTTGAGACTTACAAATGCACAAAGAAGCAGGCACACAACTCCCTCTCTCTCGTAATCTAGTAAAGCCTAGGAAACGTTTCTGGAAAAAACCCTCCTCAAATACCTCCCCTTCTCTGCACTCCACTGACGTCATCAGAGCAGTGCTTATGAGAGGAAAAAAATCTCAAATACAAAAGCAAGAAAGTTCTGGTACCTCTACAGTCCTCTTTTTAGAGGCAAAAAATCGCACAGCACACAGAATGCAAACAGGAATCAGTCAACTGAAACATTCAGGCAGGTCTTAGGAACCTCCAGAATTATTTTCTGAATCCTGTATTTAAATGTATTACTGTAAATAAACCTAAACATTCCATTACAGTCTTCCAAGAAGAATTTGGATAGCAGGCATCTCCTGAGTCCTCTAAGGAAGTTCCTTTTAATAACCTTGCCCACAGAGAGGTTTCTGAGCTACTAAAGGAGACAACCAAATCTCTCTGGCTGTATCAAGTTATTACAAGAACTGAATTCCTCTTATGCAGCCATTTAGAATTGCCTGAGCAGAATGGTACACAGCCTCAGATATCTTCCTTCTAAGTTTAAGCACATATGGCAAACCCAAGCACCAAAAAAATAAGAGGGAAGGAAACTTTAAGCCTGATAAAGGTCTAAAGCAATAGCTATGGAAATGGGTGCCAGTGATTCCCGAGTTCCAAATCTCACCTCGCCTACTCACTACTTCTTGCCACTTCCTCTCTCCTCCTGGCTTTGCAGAATTTCAATCACCGAATTATTTGCCACAGCATCCTAAGACCTCATGACAGACATTTCACAGTGAAGTGTTTTAAAAATCTAAGGCACTGCTCTCTGAATTTCTGCAGACAAACCTATGTGCTGAAATACCTCCTGTGCTTCCAAAGAAAGGAGGACAAAATAGATTAATAAAAAATAGTGTATGCAATTTAAACTCAATTCCACAAGGCACTTTGTGTGCTTTATTTGTGGTGGAATTCGGGCAAAACTCTTATCCTTCCTGCCCTTGCTAGTACAAGTACATAGGCCCTCTGTTGCCACCATCTCTGGTCCTTCAGAAGAAGAATATGCACCTAACCTACTGTGGTAGTGAGATACTTTAAAATCAACTTAAATGGATATGTGAGATTTATGGTACTTCTATCTGTGCATGTGAATCACAGTTACACATCCACAGGACCTGTGTGATGCAGCATCTGTATTTTCCTTTTGTGTACAGAAGTGCACCAAGAATTCCAATGCATGAATAAATACTTCTCTGTAATTAAGCGTTATCATTAACTGTTGGGGCATACAGCATTTGCAGTTTTTCATCTAGTGTGCTTTCTGAAGAGTAGGATCTCTCCTACTTTCTGGACTTAAAATAGAAAGAAAAAAAAAAAGAGAAATAAAAAAACCCTGCTGTAAAAAGGCTTGATATGCAGAGCTGAAGTTTTGCAGAATAAAGTGACAACCACAGTTAATCAGGGCTGGCCATTAAGACAGAGCACTAAGGGAACAGCTATTTCAGTCACTCATACAAAGGCAACACTTCTATTTCTTATTTATACCCCCTCTCTGCTAAGGTTTTGCCCTTTCACCTCCGAGGCAGGCATGGTTGTTTTTACAGCTGGCCTCACGGAAGCGTTTCTTTCTGAATGGCTGTATTGCTTCCACGCTAACTCTACACACATCCTCTCCAGCAGCCTGCCCAAATGCCAGCACACATTTTGACACGGATAGCCAGAGCTGTCAGTCACCAGAGTAGTGCCTCTTCCCCCTGTCCCCAGAGCAGCCCCATAGCCATCCTTGCTCAGGCAACCCCTCCCTGCCTTTCACATTCCAGCTAATGGCACAGAATTGTAATTTACAACCAGGAGACTGTGAATGGCTGCTTCTACACTGTTAGTCTGGGAATTACTTTGCATGGGGTTTTATGAGGGGATCTTTACTCTTGGGATCGCTGTGGCTATGCTATTGTATTCCCGGTGACCACTGAAGCCTGCAGCAGAAACAGGAGAGCAGGAGGAACACACTCCTTCCCCACAGTGCTCAGGAGGCATCTACACAAAAATGCAGCAAGCCTCATGGTTGCCTCATGGGTGCCTTGTAGCCTTTCTGCTCATCCCTCAGTAGCAAATGTAAATGTCAAATGCTGCTTAGAGAGTGGAAGCCTTAAGAGTAAAGCATGGAGGAGGGCAGCTCAGGTAAAAAGAAGGAAATGTGCAGAACTTCTGTCATTGACAGCTCTGTGTTAAACTAAAACTCTGTGTTTATGTCACTGGTCACATTAAAAAAACCCAAAAAAACCACACAACAAACAAAAAACAGCGGCATCATTCTGGAGAAAACCATTCACTGCACTCTTGACACCCCATCCCGGCCTGTAATATTACAGATTCTTGTAGTCTAGAAAATATTTATATAATTCTGAGGTCTTCAAGGTTCACTTATCAACAGTTACAGAAAATTCAAAGTACCAAATGTTCCAGAGTTATTTTTCTTAATTTTGCTAACTTGGTAACAAATGAAGCTCTCAAAAAAGCAGATAAATCTCCACTAGTTTAGATCCTTGCAGCTCTCTCTTCTTTCAAGCCACTGTCCCTCACCTAGTTTGATGTTATTGTGTTCTCTTCTGTGTTGGTTTTGTATCTTTTTGTCTCTTTATGTTACTGTCCCCTGTTGTGCTGCTTTGTTCCATCTCTACTAAGTGTACCACCAATAGTATGTGAGGGTTTGCTAACTCACCTCACAGTCATGGTGCAAGCTGAGAACAGCAGCTCAGAGAAGTGATCTGAGCCTTGAAGTGATCTCCATTCCCAGTAATTCAGTTCTCAGTTGTGTGGAAGGGCCACCACAAGCCAGCCCACATGTGAGCCAAATGAGACCAGCTTAGCACCGCAGGTCACAGCAGCAGAAGGGAGTTCTCCCAGCCTTGCACCAGCCTAGGTTTAGCAGAAGATGCTGTCTGTGAGACTTGTAATCGCCCCACAGTGCTTGCTCTGCTCTTCACACTGTCATGCCCAGGATAACAAAGAAAATGCCAATTCCTTTAGCTCTGGTAGAAGGGGTTCTTTTCACCTTTTCCTCCTCACCAGTGGTACCAGTGTGCCTATGAACATAACACCCATCCTCTGAAATCAATATAGTCCCTAAATGCAGTCAATAAAAGATTTCAAGCTCTTCTAACAGGTGAGACAGGGGTGGATGGAAGAGGTAGAGTTGCACGGGTCTTTGTTTTGTGCCAAGACACATCATGCAGCTCACCTGAGCTCAAATACTCAGCTTCAGCACACTGCAACAAGAGGGTTAATTAACAAGATAAGCAGGCTGGTTAGAGCCAGCAAGAAGCAACAATCTATTTTTCTGTAACAAAAAAAGAAGTCAGTAATTCTTGGAACATTTATTAACCCCCTAGTACAGGCAATTACTGCAAGATAAAGGTCTGCCAGTCTTGCAGTAACAGAAACTGCTGCATGTTGCTTTTTCTACAGCATAGCAACTCTAATGTCTGTCCACAACAGTGCAAGCGCTAACATCTGAGTTCAAGCTTAAGGAGAGCTTCCCCAATCCAGCATTTTTAGCAGAGCTTCACTCTCAGTGGCTGTTTGGCCACAAAAAGAAATAATTCCATATGAGCAAAACCAAAAAAACAAATAAAAAGGCAGGGTGTTATTTCATCACTAAGACATCATTTTGTAGCTTAGTGTAAGGTAATCTCACACATATCCTGACATGTAGAACTGAAGAGAGGGAAGGAGGTGGGAAGCAGAAAACCCAAGATCATTCCTGCTGCCTGATAGATCCTGTAGTTGCATACAACATGAAAAAAAAAGTGGTGATTAAAAAAAAAAAAAAAAGGCTTTGCAATAGACAGGACATTGCCAACCAGCTTTAAATTGAATTACACAGCCTGCTAATCTTTATGATGAAATAAAATTTCTTTGAACACCACACATTATACTAAAATCTGAAGTGCTTTCTCCCCTCAGCCCCAATCTCTCTCTGCTCACAGCAACTCCTCCACCCTGAAACCATTGTTCTTTTTAAGAAGGAATGTGATGCTCTAGTAACAGAAAGGCTTCTTATTTTAATTAGATATTGTTAGTACAGTATATGTGTGATGTGAAAATTTAGGAGAGAAGTACTTTTGATGCAGCATTAAATCTGTAAGTGATGAATTAAATTGATGCTGTACAAAGAATACATACTTTGCTTTCCACTAAAACCATTCTCATATCATGGTATGTGGCTGTGGCAGCAGTGCTGGAGAGATGGCAATGCCTATGAAACTTTCTGCTTAGATAGCATTACTTGCCTCTTGCCTGGTCAAAGCAACAACCATAAATCTCTGTTCTATTTTAAAATGGATTTATGGGAAAGAGGGAATCAAAAGGGAAAAAATTATTTTGGTTATTTTATAATTTGTTTTAGTTATGGTTTGTTATTTGAAACCTGACCATCCTCCCCTGTTAAGACAAGAGCAGTCCAAAGAAACAGACTAAGCAACTACTGTGATTGAAATTCCTGTCCAAGAATCGTGCAATACTTTCCAGTACTCACTGGCTCCTCTCTTTCATTGAAAATTACTAAATGAATATATTAGGTTTAAACATATAAACAGCCACACAATCCAGAGCATTATTCTGTGTTTGAAAGCACACTTCACCTGAGCCAAGTTTGTAATGTCTGTCAAGTAACACCCTAATGCTTGGTTTGATTGATCATGGCAGGTAGTACATAAATTGCACAGAGAATTTCACACTCTATCTCTAGTAAGTCAGTGACTACAGTTTAGAAAACCAAAACAACAAGCAAAGTTTCTCTGTGTGCCATTAACAGATAGCAAAAATAGTTTCTTGTGACATTTCCCTATGAAAAGCTGCCAGGAGTAACAAGAGCAAAACAAGAAACGACTGCTCAGATATGAGTAAACTGAGCACTGCTCCTCACGCACAAACTGCACTGCAGACACTGGAACTTCTACTATCCTGACCCTAATTTCTATACAACTTCTTCTATGTTAACTTTTAACTTACACTTCCAATGTTCTGTTTTCTGCACAGAATCTAATATATCTGACTCAGAGCAAAGGACAAATACGAAGAAGCAGCTTTAAATAACCATAGCACAAAAGTAGAATTTTGCAATTTCCCCTCCCCTACATTTTCTCCCCTCACATTTTATTGTAGATTGCTATACCAGGAAAACATTATTCAGCTTACTGCTAAAAATCCCCATGGCTGTATTTTCCCAATATTTCATAAATACAATAAAATGGTTAATTTGAATTGTTAATTTAAAATACTTTTGTATTATTTAACATTTTAAAAATAATTTAACATTTGAATGTTAATTTATTTTTTTTATTCTCCCAAGAAGAAGGAAAAAAAATAGTATTAATATCTCTTTTTCAAGTGTATGCAAATAAAAGCTGAGCACTATGATTAATTTAGTCAAACCATGTGGGAATTTAAAACTAAGTACAAATAAGAAGTTAATTGTGACACAGTTCAAGTTAGAACAAAAGCAAAGAAAATATTCCTAAGCAGTAATACTTCAATAAAACCTAAATGAACTTGGAAGGAGCTTTTGAAAACTTCAGTGAAAAGAAAGTGAGAAAGAACTAAGAGAGCTAATACGTAGAAAAAGCACCCCAAAAACTCCAAAACAAAACAAAAAACCAAACAAAACCCCCAAGCAACCAAAGACAAAACAAAAAACAAACCAACCAACAAAAAAGCACCAAAAAAACCCCAAAAAAACCAAACCCACAACACAAAAAAGCAACCTTGAAGACTCTACATTTAATTTTCTAAATCTGGGTGGATTTTATTAAATGAAATTGCATCCACATGCTCCAAACTCTTAACATTCAGCATCTATTAGCAGTTAGAATTAACAAGCAAGCAGACACAAGAAAACTGTCTGTACAGGCTTGCCAGGGCACCTTCAGTCTCCGTTTTTCTCCAGTTTAAAGCATCTCTGAAACAGGCAGCAAAAAGAACTGCTAATGGTATCAGAGGGATAGCAGAATGCCAACACAGCAGAGAAGTCAACTGTCCTCAGCAGCCAGCTCAATCTCTTACTAAACTGGATCCCATTCCAGTGTCTGAAGCCTGAGGTAGCTCCTCACCAGAGCCCTCTCACAGAGGACATAGCTGTTTTCAATATTAGACTAATAGATTTTCCAGGGAGCTGCTTCCCTCTCTCCCAGAACAGCTGTGCAAAACCTCTGCATACTTAGAGGATTAAAGCTACCTCAGCATTTTCTTTCACTTGCAATGAATGCATTTTTTTCCCAAGTGCTAAGAGTTTTGTTCACCAAAATGGTATTTTATGTTTAGTCAATTATTCATTCTAGCTATAACAAGCAGAGCAATATAGGGTTCAAAATACACTCCAGATGGTAAAAACACAAATCAGAAATAAATCAAGTTTATAAAAATAGGAAGAGATTTGGGTTTATTGCCATAATTTTACTTCCAAATGCTCATAACCTTCCTTCTGGTTCTAAATTAGTTTAGAATACTCTGAGCTAATATCCTCCTGAAGTTAAAGAAATTTAGAGCTTACTGGTTTGCTTCTATAAAAAAGTGTCATGTTAGATGCTAAAACAAGTCATATCAGAAATAAGGTTTTCTGAAGAAAACAAGAGCAAAGAGTTTGTCAGAATGAAACTGCTTGCAGTGTACTTCAGCAAAAGGAACACACTCACACAAAACCCTAAATGAAATATGCCTGGAGAAGAGCTGACACCTAGATAAACTAAGGGTATAACCGAGCCACACCAGAGGCTGAGAAAGGATAGACAAGGAACGTGACTCCCAATTTTTAAAGAGTGATAAGAAAAGAGCTTGATCTTCCTATTACGCTATCTGGTTACAGGTAATATTTTTTTCAGATAAAATTATACTGTCATGAAGATCAAACAGTATTTTGGCAGGTGTTAAGCTTACACTTTTGAAAATTATTTCCAGTTTCTGGAGCACTAATGCAGAACTCTTAGACTAATGCAGAACCAAGTGTCTGCCCATACCTCTGAGGGCAACGCCATGTTTCCAATGCTCTTCTCATTTTGTCATCCCTTCCATATAGCAGCCAGAAGCTGAAGCTGCTACTTGCAGTAACTAAAATCATTCACACAAAAGTGAACTTTAAAGGAACCGATGTACATTTCTGAGGACCACAATCATATATGCTGAGTCTAATGAGAAAAGCTCCATGTTAAAATAGTATAACCATTCTTCTCACTTTAAGTAACCTAATTGAGGAACTACACCATAGGAGGGAGAAAACCCCCACAACATAAAACTCACCAGCCTGTTTTTATGTTATTTTAGTTCTATCAACAATTTTTATATTAATGGCAAGTATGTATTACACATAAAGAAATATCTGTGCCAGTCTGAACCCATATGCATTTGTTTGGCCACTCAACCATTCACAAAATTCCCCAAGGCACTGTCCCACAGAGAGGAAAAGCAGCATGCATTCGAAACAAAAGCGAAACATAAAACATGGAACAGTCAAATTGCTAAATGCCAGAACAACTCCAAAAATACCTAGGTAAATTCTCCTCAGCCCCACAAACATTAACCAGTAGTCATTTCACCTACTGGATTTAATTGTATCTGCCAATGCAGAATAGTACATCCAGTAATATGCCTTATATTGCAAATCTTGCATGGGAAAAACCCCACAAAATCCAAAAGTTAACACAGTAAGAGATAACCACCAGACTAAAAGGCATGGAACTGGCTATTTGAGGAAAAAAAGACTAATCCAGGTGCAAATTCTTCACACAAGTAAGGATATGCACAATCAGGTCCGTACCACTTGAGCACGATAAACATATCGTCACTCATTAAAGATCTGCCTGAATTTATCTTTGCTTTCTTTTCAGTTCTTATGAGTTATTCAATCGCCTCCCATCACGCAGCAAAGGAAGTGCTGTACAATGAAAGACAAAGCTATAATTAGATAGTCCTTCATTTCATTTCCCATATATGACTGAATTGAGAATGGATGGGAAAAATATGAACAGTGATAATAACAGTATGTTGAAACACTCAGTAAGAAATATATTGAGCATAGAGTAACATCTTAATTCTTCCTCAGCACATAATGCTGTGTTTACTGCAAGGTCAGTTAAGTTACTATAAGAGATTTTTAATGAAAACAATTATAAATTTAAAATAACTGTGTTTAAAGCATTTAACAGTCACTAAGGTCAAGTGATTACAGCAGTTACAAGACCCAAGGGACATGTTCACACCAAAACAAAGTGAATAAATTACCTCAGCCAGTGTATGTAATCACTAAGTGACCACAGAGGTTATTCAATGTATAAGCCCAGATGACTTCCATGCAAAACCAATAATGAAAATTTATCAGCCAAAGGGAAAAAAGCGTAAGAAGTAGTGAAAGTTGCAGGAAGGGCTGAGAGCTAAGAGTGGAAAGGAGAGCAGGATTTGGCTGTGGAGACAAGGGAGGAGGATGAATGTTAATGAAATGGATGGGCAAGATTTTGCTCAGATGAGATACCTCAAGAGTTGAAAAGGGATGCAAGTGAAGCAAAAGGGTTGACAGAAGTGCTCTCAGTCCCGTATAATTGGTACCTATAACACCCAGTGAAGTACAAGCAATGCTGTGTTCAGAAGGATCTTTTAACTTTTCCCTTGCTGTTACTGCCAAGAAAATTATGGGCAGTTATTGTGCCTTAGATATTCCATTACATAATGTAATGTCCTGTGTAGAGATGAGGTCCTGGGTTTTTTACCACAGAGTAGGTAAAATACCTGTAGAATGAAGCCTAGCCTTTTGTTAACCTTCACCTCTGAGTATTTCTAGCCTAACTGGTGACATGGCACTGCACAGCCAGCCTACCAGTGGCACTTCCAACAGGAGCATTCTGCACAAGTTTTGGCCTTTGTTTTGGCCTTCTGCTGTTGCAATTTAATTGCCCTCAATTGTACCAATACACTATCAAGGCACTGCTACCAAATACAGCAGAATATCAAAGGCAATGCCAAAGCGGCATTGAGTGCCTACATTCAAGGTTAAAATGCCAGCACTCTCAATTCAAAAAGGCAGTCACCTGAATAGCACTCCCCAAATATTCTCCTCCTCAAAACATTACTATTGATTTTGCCATCTTATATCAGCATAAACTCGTGGATTTGTACAAGGTGTCACTGCCCACCCATCACACACAAGGCTACAGTTCCTTGCTGTGGAAAGACACAATCTTTCTCCCCCAAGACAACGCAGAAATACAGCAAACTCTCCAATTTTGTCTTAATTAACAGAATCATACTGAAGCTAGAAACAGCACATGACACGAGGACAAGTGAAATAAGGGTGGGGGGGATTTTCAAGTGCTCTAATTCAATTAGGAAGCGGTGACTGACACTTGGACAGGAGAGGTTAATTGGGGTCACCAAAACGCAGTAATTTCTTACCTAACCAGTCATTAAACTTCTTAACCTCGGAGGGCAGTCCCAGCTCGGTGAAATCGCCCGTGTGGAGAAGGATGTCCCCATAAGGCATCTGGATGCCATCTGTTCTGGAGTGTGTGTCTGAGACGCAGACAAATCGCGTGTGGCCGGCTGGTTTCGGAGTGTCATATGGGATAGGGTCGACCCTAAAGCAGACACATAAAGATCTTGTAACAGTTACAGGGTTAAACCCTTCACATCTATTACTTCAGGTATCAACACAGATCCATCTCTATGGGAGCACCCATGCACACGCGCGCACTCATTCGCACACCCCGCACTGAAAGACAGCGCTGCCAAAAATCCAGATGGGATCTCTGTGCTCCTTTCATACTTACCTGGGAAGGAAGGAAGATTAAAAAAATTACACAAGATATGGCTGGTTTCTGATACTAAAGTCAATTTAAACATTGGGAAAAATGGATTTGAGAGACACTGAATTCAGGAATACTTTTTCCCATCATCTACTGTATACATGAAGAGGTACAGAAGCCATTCAAGAACATGTCTCACAGGTGGGGAATAACAGGCTCCCACTTGAGCTGGGCAGTTCAGTATCTGATTTTGTTCAAGGGCACAGGCAGTTCTACAGACTCCAGCAACAATACTGCTTTACAGAAAATCAGGTACCTTCAAGAGTGCTTTGATGAAGCTGGGGGATTGCAAAACTGAGTCATACAAAATCCTGAGTTCAACTCCCCAAAAAACTATAACATCAGGAAGTGATGTAATAGAGAACTTAGCAATCAGACACAGAACTTATTTTCCTATAGCAAATGTTGTTTAAAAATTCTTTCAATTAGTTATTTGCAAGTTATATTTGTTAGTTTGAGTTTATCAGCTGTTACGTGACCCTTCACAGAAGTTTGGGTTTGAGGTATTTTGGGGCTTGGTTTTTAAATTTAAGCAGAACAGAGAAAAATAACAGCAAAGAGAAGCACGTTCTACTTAACAATTTTTAACAGAATAACTTAAAATACAAAAGGCAACCTATTACCTACTTGGGTATAGCAATAATTTCTCTGCAGTTACTGTAACTTGATTTGCTCAATCTAACTCAGTATTTTATTAGCACAACATCTGGATTAACACCACAGAAAACCCCATTCCAACTGCACAAAATTCCAATCCCTTCCGTCAATGTATCACTATGACCATAGTTAAGAGCTTAGCTTCAGCTGGAAATTTCGAGGTACTCAGAAGTTATGTTAGAATAGTCATCCATTTACATCTCAAATCACTAGAGCACTGAAAACTCCATGCATTTTAAAGCACCCAAAATAATGCTAAGACTTACTGGGACAAAACAGCACATGAGACATTCAAAGAATTAGTCCCTGAAAGTAATATTAGACAGGTTTTATTAGTTTTGCTCTCTACATTGAATTACAACAATTAACTAACTCATCTCTGTGAATCTTCCTCTTAAATCCCCACAGCTGTAATGAGAAGAATGACCAGTAACAGTGTGTACTTGCAGTCCTGGAGGTCAGTGACACCCTAGTCTGGAAGCAGCATGGCCAGCAGATGGAGAGAGATGATTCTGCCACTTTGCTCTGGTGAGTCCAGCCCTGGAGCCCTCAACATAGGAAAGACATGGACCTGACGGAGTAGGTCTAGAGGAAGGTCACAAAAATGATCAGGGGGCTGGAGCACCTCTGCTACAAGGACAAGCTGAGGGAGCTGGGGGTGTTCAGATGGAGCAGAAAAAGCTCCAGGGAGACCTAACAGCAGCCTGCCAGTACCTGAAGGCAGCTACAAGAAGGATGGAGAGAGACGGGTTGCGAAGGTCTGTGGTCATAGGATGAGGGCAATGGTTTGAAACTAGAGAAGATTTGGATGTTGGGAACAAGTTCTTTACCATGAGGGTGGTGGAACACTGGAACAGGTTGCCCAAGGAGGTAGTTGAGGGCCCATGCCTGGAAGTATTCAAAGACAGGCTCAACAAGACTCCGAGCAACCCGATCTAGTGCAGGATATCCCTGCTGACTGCAGGAGGGTGGGACTGGATGATTTTTACAGGTCATTTCCAACCCCAATCATTCTATGATAGTATGATAATAGAAAATAAAGCACAAATTCAAAGAAAATGCAGGCTTTGGACGTATGCCTTTATTTACTGAACTGTTATTTGCTCTTTTCTATACAAAGAACCTCCACCAGTGTCTTTTAACTTTTGTTCCCCTACACAGGTGAGAAAGGATCAAAAGCATTTTCCTCCAGGGAGCAATTCAGCCCCCTACAATGGGGATTCTATAGTGGTTCAAGAAGTCACATGCCATATGGACACAAACTTATTTCCAATGGAAAAATGTCCACATGAATGCATTTACTAACAAGATTTTACTGAGTCTTTTATATTCAGTGGAATGCTACTAACAGCTAAAATTTTAGCATGAGGGGCAGGGTTAAAGACATTATTCCTAGGCATCAGAATTAATTATTTCCAATCAAGCTGTAGTTACCATAAATGTACCACATTTGGTTGTCATGGTCTGCTGAACTAAATTGCAAAATTCAGGCTCTGCAAGATTATGTTTACTTTAATACATTCTTTATTTTAAAAATAAATATTTTAATGAATGCTGAACTGGATGGGAAAGAGCAATTTTGGAGATAACTTCTTTTGGTATTGCACCTCCTATTCCACCCAAAGCACCAGGTACAGACACCCACTACAAAAGTCTGAACTCCAACAATCAAAGCATTTTTCTTCCCTGCAAGGGTTGGAAATTAATAAGGTTATTATTAAGAAGAAAAATTCATTTACCTATTGAAATTGCACTGGCAAGCTGGGCAGGACTGCAATTAAAAGACATAATGCTTTGGTATTTGGTGTCTACCTCCCAGTTATGGAAGGTAAGCCAAAACTTTTTTAATAGCATGTCATCTTGTAAACATGAGATTCGCTGAAGTAACCTTTCCTCTCTTCCAGGCACATTTACTGCAGACAACACAAAAAACGAGCAGTTTTCATCACTACCACACATCTAGTTTGGATCGCCTCTACCTGAGCTATGATAGCGCTGCCTGCTTCCTAGGAGTCCAGTTTGGTTCATATTCAGCAGTTATGCTTTTGCTGTTCTCTGCAGTTTGCTTCCAAACAAACCCTGGTTTGCTTTAGGCAATGCCTATTAGGCTACGACACCAAAATCTGGTTTAGGACTTTTCTATTCATGCAATGATTGACTTACAGAAAATGCTATAATTGAGATTCATTAAGTTCCTGACCCTTCTTTCTCCTCTTTGAAATGCTATGATGTTGCCAAGTAACCTTTTTTCTACATCTTAGCTTAATTTCTTCTCTTACTCAGTAGTGCTTGACTACCAAGTATTTGAAAGTGAGATACTGAAGGTTATTGTGTTCAGTCCATCAATTTATCTTGCTCAAAACAGCTCTTCAATACAAACTTATTAGAAGTGGTGCTGCCGCCAGTCCTAAAGGCTCAAGTTCTCTTTTCATCCGCAGCTACAGCATGGCAAATAGTAATGCAGGATTTTTCTTTTTCAGTACATCATGAGAGGATTGGCCTCTGAACTTGTGAGATCAGCTGCTGCAGTAGGCAAGGCACTGCCTTCCCACAGCCTTTGGTGCCACACTGCTCACCAGCGGGCTTCTGGCTGGGCTTTGAATGCCATCCACTCTTCTGGTGGTCTGCTCACAGCCCGGCAACTGAGGATTAGACACTGACATTTCTAAAAGCACTGTAATAGTTACGCATCTGACCTTCACCACAGTTCAAAAGGAGATAAAATAAATATTTCAGCCCTGCCCACCACCAGCCTCTGCTGAATCACAGCAGACACCTATGAAATCCAATGTGTTCTCTAGTCTTTGCTCCAACCACAGCGCATCCAGCTAACTTGGACACTCCCATCACCACCAATACTTTGTTCAGTATTCCTAAAGTGGCAGACCAAAGCACTTTATAGTTTATTTGTTCACTGCATTTGGAAAATCTTACGGAAAGATGCAGTATATTTTATTGCAGAACTTAAATGTTTGTATGTTAGGATTAATACAAAAATCATGACATGAAAAGCAAGCTAACAGAATAGCCAAGCATCAAAATGAACAAGGGATTTTTTGCTCTGAGTTATTTTGGGTAGATAACCTCCTTTACAGCCAGATGGTAATAGGTATTTATCTGTCCTAAGATACTTAGAAAATCAGGCACTTTGGCTTTTTTTCAAAAGTTTAAATCCCAGAATGAAATTCCCTAAGGCAGTTGAGCAATGACTGCTTTCTAAGATCATGACAGTAATGTAAGATCTGTCACATTTAATGCATTTATGACAAGGGTTTTGGAATCAGAAGGGACAATGTAATCTTCATACACTTCCATGAGGACCTTGTTTATCAGATAATGGCTTGGCTTTACTAAACTGTCCTTACCACCAGCTATTTAGAGTCAGGGTCCCTCAGGTACAAACTTCAGATCTACAGTTCCTCACAGATGACTGAAGCTGAATCAAACAACAGTGTAAACCAGGACTTCAGTTTGGTTTGCTCAGCTATCAGTATCTTCCTCCCAACCCATGGTTACCATGGCACTTTCAAGACAGTGGGGTCATGTCAGTGAGCAAGTCTAATACTGCCCTTTGCCCATGCAGGGCCCTGGCTGGGCTGCTCATGCTGCTCCAGGGGACTGCACAGGCTGAGAGGTGCCTGCTGCCCTCATCCACAGGCCGGCACATTTTGGCATGGCTTTAAGCTTTAAAAGCAGTGGTTAAGTAAACACACTACTACAAGCAACACAGAAGTGATCAAGGGGATTCTGGCAGCAAGGTATGAGGACTGAATTCAGAAACTAAGCCACGGGAGAGAAAAACATTGAGCCTTTCATATGCAAGGACTTGATTTAAGGTGTCAAGCTACAGAACAGACATGTCAGCTGTGTATTTCAGCCCAGGCTTTGATGTCATATAAATCAGCAGCCTTAGAAAGTGCCTCTGAGGAAGGGCAGTTGCAGCCCTTAAAAGACTCAGCTGCAGGCAGAATTACACTGAGAGCCTGTTTTTAAACGAAAATTTAGCAAAGACACAAGCACCATTTTTTAGAAAGAAATTAAAGTTTTGATTGCAAAGGATAATTCTGTTAGAATGCTGCAAACACAAGGTTCTGGCTGGATTGGCCAGCTCCCAGGAATGCCTGTGCTTGGAAGAACCTACACCCTTTTCACTTCCCTGCTTTCTTGGGGTTTGAGATATGAAGATCCCAAATCCCCTCTTACAGAACTCCCAAGAAACCATCCATGAAGACAGAATAAAAATAACCACTAAGCCAGGGAGAATTTCCAGTTCCTAAGGCTGAATAAATTACTCAGATGAACGTGGCACCTATGCTGGACAAAACGCAGGTGATGATGATCCCCTCCCCTGCCCCAAACCAGCACTGTTACAGCATGCTTCTTAAGCTGGTCCCATTGGCTTTGCTACAGCACAGAAGACCACTTAATTTTACTCCTTCCCAGGCTCACCAGATGCACGAATAGTCCCCACAGTGACACAGAGGCCTGGGCCCTTTCTAGACTATGTCACATCACATGCTGCTTGTTTATCACTTACTAATTTCTCCATTAGGTTATATCTGTGACTGAACTTCTAGTTTGGTTTTTATGCTACCTAAATTAGTATTCATTATAGATCCATGTAAGCACAGACTTCAAGTCTGTGTACCACAAAAAACATCTGTGTGTTGGTGCAATTACTGACTTGGGATTCCCTTGGAGACAGGCTATTTACCAACTACTCTGTATTAAAAACATATCTGTATCGCTAGCTTTAAACAAAAAAAACACCTAATCATAATCTATGAATACTCATCATTTTATTTATTTACAGTTCAAATTCCTCCTGCAGAATCTTCATATTCTTCCTGCACTTCCAATGAGGACAAGGCTGAGAGAGCTGGGGTTGTTCAGCCTGGAGCAGAAAAGGCTCCAGGCAGACCTAACAGCAGCCTGCCAGTACCTGAAGGGGACTACAAGAAGGCTGCAGAGGGGCTGTTTGTAAAGGCCTGCAGTGAGAGGGAATGGCTTGGAATTAGAGGAGATTTAGATTGGATGTGAGGAGCAAGTTCTTTACCATGAGAGTGGTGGAACACTGAAACAGTATGCCTAGGGAGGTAGATGAGGCCTCCTGCCTGGAAGTATTCAAAGTCAGGCTCAACCAGACCGAGTAACCTGATCTAGTGGAGGATGTCCCTATGACTACAGAGCAGTCAGACTAGATGACTTTTGGAGATCCCTTCCAATCCAAACCATTCCATGATTCTATGATTGTGTTCCATGATTTAGTTTTGTTGGTCAGGCTAATACAACAAGGACATGACACTAAATCCCTCAGACACTACCTGATCAAAAACCAAAACCCCAGCATCAACTACAGAGCAGTCAGACTAGATGACTTTTGGAGATCCCTTCCAATCCAAACCATTCCATGATTCTATGATTGTGTTCCATGATTTAGTTTTGTTGGTCAGGCTAATACACCAAGGACATGACACTAAATCCCTCAGACACTACCTGATCAAAAACCAAAACCCCAGCATCAACTGTGGAGCTGACACTGTACCCTTAATCTTCATTAGAACTTACTCAAAATCTTCTGAGCTGTTTCACTCTCCCAAAGTTAAAGGGGAGGAAGCTTTCTGTGCTGTACTCTTTCATTAAGTGGATTGGTAAACTGATTAAGTTCTCAGCATTTGTAACTGATTTCCTGATCTGAAAAAGTACACTTTTTTTGAAGGGGACAGGCAGGTTATTGCATCCTGTTGTACCCTTCAACGAAAAGTGGGCAGCCTGCAGAATCTTACTGCATTAATCCAGCATCACACTGACATTCAATCATATCCAGAGAGAAAAATATATACATGCACATAAACAGAGCTGATTTTGTGATACAACACATGCTGAACAACACAAAGCCAAATGCTCATTTCCTCTCCATAAAAACAATAAATGCCATTGCTTTAGTTGGCTGCTATCAGCCATTAATTATTTAAACTACACATGAGAGTGCTTTTGCTAATGTGAGTCCATCTTCCAGTATGGTCAAACACCAAGACAACATCTGGATTCCCTGACTGAAAGAAAGGGATGCAAATACCTTTCAACACTTTCACTGGTAGATCTTGTTTGTACAAGCATACCTATCTATGAACAGACTACTCTAAATTAGCTAGAAAGCCACACCTCTTCTGGCAACCTCCACATATATGTGTCACCCATCAAAAACCTTAGAGAGAGTTCTGGAAGCAGGAAAACAGAGGTCTTCTATTTATTTCAGAAATGGTATTAACTGTGTCTCAGTGTAAAGTGGAAGGGGAAAAAAAATTACATTTACAAAGCCACAGGAGGATTCAATGCACCACTCAGCAGCTTACTGCTAACGTTTCCAACAATTATAGCTGCAGGGAAATGATGGATCTTTTCATTACAGGTTTTGGAGCTGTTTTAGTTCCAGTGAGATTTATGAGATTAAACAGAAAAGACCTGCATTATCCACTGTCATCATTTGGGCAAACTTAGGAACGCCTTCTTTTGTAAGGAACTTAGAACGTATCTTCTCAGTCTGATATAAACCTCAAATAATTAAAAGTCCAAACTTTGTTAATCCCAGGTTCTGGTCAGTCATAAAACCAGAAAGAGCTAAAAATTCAGATTTTCTATGGTGTTCTTTGGGGGCAAATAGTCAGCTCTTTGGGTTTTTTTCCCTGAAGTACCTAACCTCCTTTGATATTGATGGAATTCACAAACTGAATTGCTTGAGTGCTTTTTAAAGTCCTATTCATCATCCCTTTGCAGATAAAACTTCTTTTTAATCAACAAAAAAATCTTCTGAATTTTGGGTGTAAGTAGCTTTCCAAACACTGGAGCAGAAACACAAACCTGAAAGCTCACAGGAACATTCATGTTGGAAAAGACCCTCAGGATCACCAAGTGTAACTGATAACCCTCCTCTACAAGATGCACCTTAAACCACATCCCCAGGCACCACACATCCAAACGACTTTTAAACACATCCAGGGTTGGTGACTCGGCCACTTCCCTGGGCAGCCCATTCCAACGCCTGACCACTCCTGCTGGGAAAAAAATTCCTTATATCTACTCTAAACCTACCCAGTCGCAGCTCGAGGCCATTCCCTCTTGTTCTATCACTAATTACCTCTGAGAAGAGACCAGCATCTACCTCTCCACAGAGAGCATCAGCACCAATCTAAGGCCCAGGTAAAAATTTGCTTTAAATAATACGACAAATCGCCATGTTTATGCTGGTACGGTTTCAATCTGAAGTCATTAAGATGCACTTCTCCTACATTCTTTTGTTGTTGTTGTGGGATTGCTATAAATTATACCTTCCTCACACCCCAAAAAGAACTCATTCGCTGATAAACAGCAATGTATGTCAGCAAGTCATTCACAGATTGACAGAATGGTTTAGGTTGGAAGGGATCCTAAAAATAACCTAGTTCCAAACCCCTGCCATAGGTAGGGACACCTCCCACTAAATCGGCTTGCTCAAAGGCTCATCCAACCTGGCCTTGAACACCTCCAGGTAGGGGACATTCACAATTTTCTTTGGCAGCCTGTTCCAGTGTCTCACCACCCTCACTGTAAAGAGTTTCCTCCTAACCTCCAGTCTAAATCTGCCCTCCTGAAACTTCAATCCATTCCCCCCCATTCTACCATTACAAGCCCTTGTAAAAAGTCTCTTCCTGTCTTTTTTCGTAAGCTCTCTTCAGGTACTGGAAGGCTGCTCTAAGGTCTCCTTGGAGCCTTTTCTTCTTGAGGCTGAACAGCCCCAACTTTCCCAGCCTGTCCCCACACAGAAGGTTCTCCAGCCCTCTGATCATCTTTTTGGCCCTCCTCTGGACCCAGCTCCCACAGCTCTACATCCCTTTTATGGTGGGGGCACCAGAACTGGACACTGTACTCCAGGTAGCATTTCATGAGAGCAGAGGAGATAGGTAGCATCACTTCCCTTGTCCTGCTGGCCACACTGCTTTTGACACAGCCCAGGGCACAGCTGTCTTCTGAGCTGCAACTGCACACTGCCAGTTCATGTTGAGTTTTCATCAAGTCCTTCTCTAGACTGCTCTCCCAGCCACTCCTTTCAGCATAGCATCTGTGGAACAGCCTTTTCCATAGGAACTATCTGAACACATTTCCATGTATGGAACCACAATCTTAGTTTGCATCTTCTTACTCCTCTTAGTACTTACAGGGTTTCAATATGTATTCCAATAACAAAAACTTAAGGAAGGCTTCAGCTACTTAAAAACCCACAGTAATATCAACGACCTGGCAAAAACAAAATACATAAATACAGGGAATATCAGGATGCACTCAACATCAGCTACCATAACTCGGATGGATTGCTTGGATATTTAACAATCAAACCCACCTCTGCTCTGACCATGGATGTATAAAATTCCATTCACCTACCCATCCACAGTAATTTCCCTCTGTGTGCAAATGAAACGCCAGTTCTTTTCTCTGTCATCATGAAGCAGGAAAAGACACCTTCCAGGGCCAGAATACAACAGAATTCCACAACAACTATGCAAGGCTATGGGGAATTGTAAATTTATTAACAACAACCAAAAAAAGTTTCCATGACTTTTCAGGGGAAAAAAAAAAATTACTTAACGTTCTGTAAAAGATATTAACTAAAACTTCAAGCACTTGTGACAGATTTACAACTATTATTGTATTTTCTAAGTAAGGAACCAGGTTAATTCAGTAAGTTGCTCAGGGAGACCAAAAAAAAAAAAAACCCAAACCACCAAAAAAAAAAAAAACCCAAACCACCAAAAAAAAAAAAAACCCCAACCCACCAACAGAAAACCAACCCACAACTGTGAAAACCTGGGAACAGCTGTCTTAACCATTTCTTCTTTTACACCTGGATCCATCTGGGTTTCAAGGTTTGTTTGTTTTTGTTTTTGTTGTTTTTTTTTTATTTTTGCATTGAGGCATTGCCACTGAAATTTCCAGTTGGACAGCATGAAGGGCTTGTGCTTACTGAAGGCAATAAAGTCAAAGTTCACAAGTTCACAGTGACCATAATGGTACAGGAATGTGGGCTAAGGGAAGCTATGTTGTTCACATCAATACTTTAACAGTCAGCTGTATGAAATAAAATTAGCAGTTAAGATTCTCAGTTCTTTGACTGAAGTGACTAATTTCCTGCAACCTTTCTCCTCCTTCCTCCCCTCCAAACGTTCTGGCAGTCAAGAACGGACTTACAGACTGTTTCATAACAAACACTGCCCTTCAGGGCAAAACTGGCAAGAGATTCAGTCTGTTCCAGAAATCCTTTCTGCAACTGATTATTCCATCTAGTTCTACTCTACTGGTTGGCTTGACCTATAAAACCTTGAGCTCCTTCACCTTCTGCACTGTGAGGACTTGAGACTAACTCTGCCCCCAAAGGGCAAAACTGTCTCTTTCTAGCATTAAGAGACTGGTCAATCTGCCTTCTGGAAACCAACTGCTCTAAACCTTTCCTCAGGAACACCTTTGCCTGCAGGCTGCTGTAGAAACTGAAGGCTAACACACTCAGTGGCTTTCCAGCAGGACTTCTGCATAAGAAACCATCTCCGGTACTTATTTTTTTTTCCCACTGCTGTTAACCTGCAGTAACAAAGATCACATCTATTTCTTTCCTTGTCAAGTAAAATGTTTTGGTTTTTTTGTTAATAATGATCATCTTTAGCTGATGAAGAGAATATCATGCAGTTCCAAAAAGCTATGCTTATCTCACCCACACAAATGACACTTTCTTGTCTGAAACATCACCATCTCCCCAAAGACCATTTCTCACTGAAGTAATACTTTGCCGTTACAGTGATTTGATGCCTGCATACCCTTCACAGTGTGCCACCAAGACAGCAGCAAACACAACTTGGTTTAACAAGCACTTAGTTTTTTGTAAAACACTTAATGAAGTGCTGACAATCACGTCCATGTAGATCAGTGACATTTACTCTGTCATGATACCCTTCCTTATAAGTCACTCTCACTCTGTGCGCACACCCCCCCCCCAAACATGATCCAGTAAGTCACTCTGTCCTTGACCTTTGCTAAACGACCATGCCCAGAGAATAGCCTGAAATACTGACTTGCCATTGAACTATTTCTCAGCATGAGGTGACCTGCCAGGTGTGTAGGCACCAGCAGCCCCAGGACCTCACTCAGTAAGCAGGGCTATGCCTAGCTGCACTCCACTCAGACAAGCCAACTATCCAAAGGGAATCTAACCTCGCAGGAATTTAACGTCTCTGACTCATGGCATGTGCCACTCACTCTTCACTTCCCAGCCTGATGGCAAAAATACAATTCCAGTCCAAGCGTGATGGGAACATGCTTATATGTGGAGGGACAACTGCAGTATGGCACAAAGGGAATTCAGCCCTGGGACATCCAGTATGGCCTGCCACCAGTTTAACAAGATGTCAGAGGTGCATACTGAGGATAATAAAATGTACAACCACTTCTGTATTTTGAAGTAACTGCAGGGAAGCACTGCTGACTGAATAAACTATGCTGTGATTTTTCACACCAGTAAGCAAAACAGAGGAAAGTGTTAACCATGAAGACCTGTTGTCTCCTGGATTTTCCCTGATGGTTCCCAGCCTGTGATTCTCTCTTTCATGAGTAACTCAACAAGCTCTAACTGATGGCAGGTAACTTGCATCAAGAAGCCTATCAAGACGATTGCATTTATGATCCATCCTGTTCACAAATCTGGTCAGGGTCATTGTTTAGAAGTAAGACTGTAAAATACACAAGGACAGACCTGGTCCTCCTTAAAAGCGTGTAAAAAGGTGAGTTATGAACCATTTCATGGGTAATTATCAGGAAAACAGGAGGAAAAAAACCAAAACTTTCTTCCTTTCCCATTAACCCAGAACCTATACTGGGAGCCCACAGATGGATGGCTGGTCACAGCCTCCAAACCTTTCCTCATGTCAAGGCATGTGTTCAGTCAAAACTCTTCCCAACCCCATCCACAGTGAGGCTGCACCAACAACTGTACTGATCCAGTATTGCAGGTCAAGATTTCAGGCAGCACAGCCCTGAAGGGAGTTATTCACAGGACAGTTGTGCACACCTAGGCCTAGATGCTCTCTCATGCTCACCTCATCACTTCTCACAGCACAACTGCTCATGTGGACCGATCCTGGAAGCCGTGTGGCCCATCCAGGAATCAATACAGCCCACCAGGCAGGCAGGCAGGCAGGCAAGCACCAGCAGAAGTGAAGCAACAGTAGCACTGGAGCATGTCAGGAACGAGGGCAGTGAGCTGCTCCTTTCAGTAGAAGCTAGTATAAGGGATTGACACAGCAATTTTCCTAAATGTTAGGTGATGTAGCTTTCTCCTATTCAGACAAAGAACCACCTCCTTGGTCTAATAAGAGTTTTCTCTACTTCCAGACACACTTTCATCTTGTATCATGTTTGACTTCCAAGTGACTCCTTTTGTTAAAGAGAGTATTAGGCTTAGTATTAGACAGATTTCCTAAACAGACAAATTAAAAACAAACAAAATGAAAGAAGAGAGGGAAAAAAAAAAAGAAAAAGAAAAGCTATTAACCTCACTATATTGTGATAACAAGAGCCCTGGTTGCAGTTTCTTTATTGTGCCATGAGGTTGCATTTCATAACGTTCTTCACACCTTTTTTCCCAGCCTCTCAGCCCTAACCATCCATACTTCCTGTTAAGTCATCTCTTTATAGCATCCTTAAACCCAACTGTAACCTTACATAGCCTTGTGTACTTCAAAAGCAGCAAGTGACTGTGGTCTATATAAAAAACAGAGATGCTCTGCTCAGTTTAACAGATTTAGGGGGGATTTGTTTGGGGTTTTTTTTGTTTTCCTACAACCACTTCATTTTTTCCTTAGGGGAAGGCTGACACAAATGCCATATTAACTGCCAGTTCTATGAGGAGAACATTTCAATCACCCATTACAACCAAGAATCAGACCTCTGAGCCCAACAGCCAGATGCTGTTTCATGCCCTTCCAGTAACCCTGCAGCATGGTTATCACTGCCACTTCTTATCTTATCGCTGTTTCAAACATTGTCTGCTATGGTCAGACAAAGAGCCAGACCTAAACAATGATGTTAAATGAAGACTTCCTCCCAACTCAGTCTTGAACTTCTAATGAAACCAATTGCTCCTTAGCAAGGTAACAAAACATGCTGGGGTTTCACAGGCTTTAAAATTGAAGCAAGCTTTCAGAGAATGGCAAAGCTACTACTGCATGCAAAGATTCTTTCTGGGCAACAGTAAGAACCAATGTATACGTAGGTACATACACACATCAAACCAACTAGATACTACAAGTAGATTCCTTCATTTTTATCACCAAAAAAAAAAGCCTAAACCAAAAGCTGAGTCAAATTCTCCTCTTGTTACACCTGATAAGCAGAAAGAAA
>VWYK01067429.1:30340-48999 GCA_013399775.1 Semnornis frantzii
GCCGGGCCCGGCCGGGGGGAACGGCGGGGCCGGGGCCATGCCATGCCCGTAGGGAGAGATGCCTTTTGGAAATGGAGACACTGGATCACAGCGCAAACATGGCGTCCCCGCGGCGCGGCTGCCCCTCTCGGGCTGGTGCCTGCTCTGCTCCCTGCTGTGCGGGGGGATGGCGGCGGCACGGACACCCCCGGGCCCCGCCTGCCAGCCCTGCAGCGCCGACTGTACCTGCACCGGCCCCGCCTGCCTCGTCAATTGCTCTGCCCGAGGGATGGAGCGGCCGGGAAGCGACTTCCCCTCGGCTACCACCGAGCTGTGAGTACCGCGGTGGGGTCGGGGCCGGGCCGGGGGCTCTGCTGTGGGTCTGGCGCTCTAGAGTGGGCTGGGAGCTCTTCCCCGGGCCGGGGGACTCCCCTCCGGGCTGGGGGTTTCGCTCTGAGCCGGGGGGTCTGCGCTGGTCCGGGGCTGGGCTGGGGACTCTGCCCTGGGCCAGGGGCTCTGCCCTAGGCAGGGGGTTTTGCCCTGGGCTCGGGACTCTGCCCCGGGCCAGGGGCTCTGCCCTAGGCAGGGGGTTTTGCCCTGGGCTCGGGACTCTGCCCCGGGCCAGGGGCTCTGCCCTAGGCAGTGGGTTTGCCGTGGGCTGGGGGACAGCTCTGCGCCGTCAGCCCAGCAGTTCAGCTCGCCCTCGAGCACTGCCCGCAGCGTCATTTGGCCTGATGGAGATGGGACAGTGACAAATATGGAGACAGGGCGGAAAGTTTCCTAGGAGCCCGAGGGCTCAGGCATGGACAGAGTGGAGGGAAGGGGAAAACGATCTTCAGAACGTGGAGGACCTGGGCCCACCTTGGCAGCAGTGCTCTGGCTTGGTAGTTTCAGCCAGGGCAGGACCCGCACGGCTGGGCCCACGGACTCCAGAGGTCATGGCTGGGTGGATGTGCTGGCTGCACAGCTGGGGACAAGTCTTCAGGATCGAGCCCAATCTGGGTCATCTCCTAACACTCTTCCAAGAGTTGGTGCTGAGGGAGGTAGTTTAGAACCAGAGTTGGTAGAGTTAGAGAATGAGCTGGACTTGACGATCTTAAAGATAGTTTCAAACCCAAGCGATTCTGGCCAACACCAGGGCGTGCGGTCAGAGACAGCCCGGCAGGTATGTTGGGGAGGCCTTTGGATAATATTTCCCCATGAGAATGGGGTTGAAGAGAGCTGGGAGATGGAGGTTTTGTGCCAGAAGTTTAATTTCTGAGGTTCTGGGGGAGATGGCAGGAGGAGGAGAATGGTGTCAGGAAGCGAGCAGTTGGATGTAGTTTGAGAGCTGCTAATGGTGAATCCAAGAGACTCAAGTAACAAGTTCAGATAGGAATTTATCCATGAAAGTGCTGGGATGGGATGGCAGTGGTGTTTGTGCCTGGACCCTGAGTCTGCTTTTTTTTGGGGAAAATCAGTTGGAAAGGTGTTTCTTGAAGGGGCTTGAGAATGATCCTTGGGCTCAGTCACTTCCATAAAGTTATGACAGAAGAAAACAGACTTGGGGGGAAAGTGCTTTGGGTAAAAACCCCAAGCTGATTTTTGAACCTAAATTTGGTTTCCTTAGGGGGCAACTTTTGTGTCCTTAAGGAGATGCAAGCATGGAGCAATTCATGTAGGAGAGGTGACACGGGGCCCAGCACGGTAGAAAAATCTCACACGGGCTAATTTCTGATGGTATTTCAATAAGTTAAGGGTCTGCTTTTCTACTCACATATTCCTAACTAAGTTTCCAGTTTTTAGTGTCAGCCTGGGTTAAGGGATATTGCAGAAGCACCACAGTGAACATTAAATTGTGGGTCCGTGAGATGTGTCTGGACTGACTTCAGGAAAATGAGCCTGCCTCTAAATCCAGCAGACAAGGTGTTTTCCAACTGTTTTCTTACAAGATACTTTCAGGCTTTTCCAAAGAAACCAGCCATTGTTTGCTGCAGAAAGTCCCTGACAGGGGAAGGCTGAATCTTATTATGGGGTTTCTGCTGCTGTGTTATCTGTTGTTGGTTAGCCATGGGGATCTGCAGCTCTGGAGACTGAATGTGCCATTGCGACAGAGGTGGAACGTGCCAGAGCCTCGCTGGTCACTTGTAGAGGCAGCCTTCTGAAGACTGTGATGATAAGTCCTTCATTTGGCTTTTGAAGGATTTGAGGTTATTACAGTGTGCTTCTAGGATTATTAATTTCAGTAGTTAAGTGTTTGAGACTGTTTATATTATTGTTGTTCAGAGGCGTTGAGTGGTAAAAGCTCAGCTCCCAGAACAGTTTGGATTAGATTCTATTATGCAGTGACAAATGGAAGTTGGACATAAAGTTCTTGCAGGTCTGCAAAGCAGAGTGCCCAGAGCTCTTGCAGGTCTGCAAAGCAGAGTGCCCAGAGCTCTTGCAGGTCTGCAAAGCAGAGTGCCCAGAGCTCTTGCAGGTCTGCAAAGCAGAGTGCCCAGAGCTCTTGCAGGTCTGCAAAGCAGAGTGCCCAGAGCTCTTGCAGGTCTGCAAAGCAGAGTGCCCAAAACTCTTGCAGGTCTACAAAGCAGAGTGCCCAGAGCTCTTGCAGGTCTACAAAGCAGAGTGCCTGGAATATGTAAAGGGGAAATCTATGGAAGCAGATGGAACATTAATGGACGTTTGAATGTTAGGAAGAACTGTGAGGGTGGTGGAACGTGGGAATGGGTTGCCCAGAGAGGTGGTGGAAGACCCATCTCTGGAGACATTCAAGGTCAGGCTTGATAAGACTCTGAGCAACCTGCTTGCTGTAGTTGGGGATGTCCCTGCTTAGTGCAGGGAGGTTGGACTAGATGACCTTTAAAGGTCCCTTCCAACCCAGTGTGTTCTATGATTCTGTGACTGCAGTGGGAGGATGGTGTTTGTGACATCTTCCTCTGATTTCAATGGAGAAATGTTTGTTTACAGCAGTGTCAGAGCAGCATGATGAGAGGAGAGCTTTGTTGAGTTGAGAGATGAGTGTCTTGAAATTCAGAGAGTGGAGTCTTCTTCATCAGCCAACAGATCATCTTCTGTGTAGTCTTGGCTCAGCCGAAAGCTGGTAACACTCTGATGTCTGGTCTAGAATGTCCTAGAGTGGTCTGTGGCACATTAGTTTCCTTTGGAGAGAAGTTCACTGCCCTGCTTGACCTCCTGATGAGGAGAAAGAAGGTCAGTGTGTGTCTGTGTGTCATCATTATGCCCATGAAAGACTGACAGATTGATTTTTGTTGTGATGAGAGTGACTCTGGCTCATGGCGCAGTGACATTATGCAAGCAGTTTTGTCTATTCATTTCATGTTCCCTTGACTGAATGCTGACAGATAAAGTCAATAACACTTTTATGATTGCTGTTGAGTCTTTCATTAGAGGAAAGCATTTTAATATCTCAACAAACCTTTTTTTTTTTTTTTGTTAGTCTGACATGAAAACAGTCTTTAAAAGGCTGAGTACAGAAAATTGCCAACACCAAAGCTCCCTGATTCTGCAGCCTGTGTGAGCAGTTGCTCTCAGCAAATGGGACACCTCTAGTTGTAGAAGTAAGTTTCTACTAGGAAAAAAATCTTCACTGAAGGAGTGGTCATGCGTTGGAACAGGCTGCCCAGGGAGGTAGTGGAGTCACCATCCCTGGAGGTGTTCAAGAAATGTTTGGCTATGGCACTTTGGGAGGTGGTTTAGTGGCCTTAGGTTGAAGGCTGGACTTGGGGACAGGCTAGGAGAGCTGGGGTTGTTCAACATGGAGAGAAGGAGTCTCCAGGGATACCTTACAGTTGCTTTCCAGTACCTGAAGAGGGTTACGGGAAAGCTGGAGAGGGGCTTTGGACAAGAGCTTGTAGTGACAGGACAAGAGGGAATGGATTGAACTTTGAGTGGAATATATTTAGACTGAATATTAGGAAGAAATTCTTTACAGGGAGGATGGTGAGACACTGGAACAGGCTGGTCTACAAGGGGAGGCTGTGGATGTCCCCTCCCTGGAGGTGTTCCAGGCCAGGCTGGATGAGGCCTTGAGCAGCCTGCTCTAGTGGGAGGTGTCCCTGCCCATGGCAGGGCATTTGGAACTGGATGATCTTTCAGATCGCTTCCAACCCAAACCATTTTATGAACCTATGGTCTTAGAGGTCTCTTCCAGCTGAAACGATAAGGCCTAGGAAGTGAACTCCTCTGCTAGCAGATGTTCTAGAGGCAGCAGCTGTGGGGAAAGCGCCGCGCTGCGCCGCGCCGTTACTAGGAGCACAGCAGAAATGCCCCATCCAAAGAATCACTAAGGAAATAAGCTCTGCTGCTTGCAGACGCTACATACCTAGCTGGAAGCGGTCTCCAGGCAGAGCGAGTGGGAATATTGGCCCCTTCCCATCGCCGGAGTCGGGTTCTTGAAGTGTAACGCAAAGTCTGGCTGGAAGCAAGAGCAAAAAACTGTTTTTCCAAAGCATCTGCAGTGCGCCACAGGGAAAAAAAACTCTCCACTTCCAGAGCAACCGTGCTTCAAGTGGCAGCATTTGCACTTCTGAGTCCCTCTGTCTGAGGAGCTCTCTGATCTGAGCTCTTTTCAAGTGCTCTGCCTTCAGAGCTACCGGACTCTCTTCGTGTTTACTTTGAGATTTAGCCCTTTCAATCAGCCTGTATCATTTCTTTCATTCCTCCACTGGAAAGAAACCTTACAGAGATTTTCTGACTTCCCCTTGCAAATATTGACTCCCTCTGGCACATCTTTAGGATGGTGGGAGTTTTGAAGTGGAGATTAGAGTCTGGATTTATGAGACTGGAGGTGAAACTCCCTTTATGAATGTGAAATACTATGGAGAACCATAGAATTGTTTCACTTGGAAGAGACCTTTAAGATCTCTTAGGGGAGGTTGGACTAGATGATGACCTTTGGAGGTACCTTCCAACCCAACCATTCTGTGGCTCTGTGACTCTGTGGTTCTATCAAGCCCAGCCTTCAACCTAAGATCACCATGACCGTTAAACCATGTCCCAAAGTGCCATGTCCACATGTTTCTTGAACATCTCAAGGGACAGGAGCCTTCCAATATCTGAAGGGGGCCTACAGGAAGGCTGGGGAGGGACTTTTTACAAGATCTTATAATGACAAGAGACAATGGGTTTAAACTGGTGGAGGGGAGATTTAGACTGGATGTTAGGAGGAAGTTCTTTCCAGTGAGGGTGGTGAGACACTGGCACAGGTTACCCAGGGAGGTTGTGGCTGCTCCCTCCCTGGAGGTGTTCAAGGCCAGGTTGGAGGAGGCCTTGAGTGAGCTGTGCTAGTGGGAGGTGTCCCTGCCTATGGCAGGGGGTTGGAACTGGATGATCCTTGAGGTCCCTTCCAACCTTACCATTCTATGATTCTATGACAGTGACTCAACCACTTCCCTGGGCACCCCATTGAATCCATTCGTGGGTGGGTAAGAAGGAGAAAACATCAGAGCAGTTCTGCCATCACTCTACTCTGTCAGAAGTTTCACAGATTTGGAGGGTCTCCAAAACCCAATGGGTTTTTTGGTGGACTTGGCAGTGATCCCCTGGTGTTACGCTACTTAGTGACTTCACCTAAGCAACCTTCTTAAAGCCTGGAGGAGAGGAGGGTCAGGGCAAATCTCATTGCTCTCTACAACTACCTGAAAGGCTATAACTACCTGAAAGGAGGTTGTAGCTAGGTAGGGTTGGTCTTTTCTCCCAGGCACCCAGTGACAGAATAAGAGGACACAGTCTCAGACTGTGCCAGGGCAGGTTTAGGCTGGATGTTAGGAAGAAGTTCTTCACAGCAAGAGTGACTGGCATTGGAATGGGCTGCCTGGGAAGGTGGTGGAGTCCCCATCCCTGGAGGTGTTTAAAAGGAGGCTGGACGAGGCACTTAGTGCCATGGTTTAGTTAATTAGAAGGGGTAGGTGCTAGGTTGGACTCTATGATCTCAGAGGTCTTTTCCAACCTGGCTAATTCTGTGATTCTGTAAAGCAAACAGATTTTCTGATTTGGGGACCAAGAGTCTGGGATATTTTAAGTTTCAGGAGCTGGCAACAATCAGTAGGTTTTGGTATTGTTACGTGCTGCAGTAAAAACCTTTTAAAGGCTCAAGGGATGTTCAAAATCTGCCAGGGGGGAGAAAAATTGCAATTAAAACTAAAATCCAGTTCAGGTAGAAGCAGAAGCGGTGGCAGTACAGCAATGCTTAGTCTGGTCTGCAAAGTCAAAAAGCATTGCTGCTGTTCCTAGGGAAACAAAAATCTTCTTCCAGCCTGGAATGTCATTCTTATAGGAAGCCACATCCCCGGCGAAAACAAGGCTGTGTTTCTCTTTTGTAAGGGATTTTGGAGGGGGAGAAAAGCCCAAATGAGGTGCTAGATAAATATTTTGCAAACGAGGTTCATTCAGCCTGTGGAAGGGGCCAATGGCAGAAGCAAACTCTAGATTAAGTCCCAGACAAAGAGGTAGTTCTGTGTTGTTCCATGAGAGCTTAATGATCTCTGGTGTCAGTGGAGTGTCACCATAATGCCAACGGCACGAGCAGAAGGCCTGGCTTGGTTATTGTGCTTCATCCTGAAGCCTCAGAGGAGTCCAAGTGCTGTTCTCATGAGCAAGAAACTCAGTTTCAGGTGAAAACTTAAAGAGGTTTGTGGGGTGGGTTTGGTTTTTTGAGGATTTTTTGGAATGGTGTTTAAAAATGTGCTAACAAAACCATCCTGCTAGGTAAGAAAAGGCATCCCTGGAGAGGTGGTGTGGGAGAGATGTTCCTGCACCGTGGCAAATGTTGTGATTAGGTAACCTCAAGCAGCACCCAGGTGTTTCACTGCCTTGATGTTAACCCAGCACCAAAAGGCTTTGTGATTTGCACTTTGGTGCAGCCGAAGCTACAAAGTCTGGTAGTGACAGAAGACCACCCGTTGGAACGCTGTAGCTGCACATCTCACAGCCCCAGAGGGCAGAGGGGGGATCTGAGTGCTTGCACCTGAGCATTGTCAGAAAGCTGTGCTCCCTCTTGCCTTTGACAAGCCTGTGGGACTCTCTGTAGTGACATGAACTGTGGATCCCAGCCAGGACTCTGCCAGCCTGTTCCTGATCATTTGAGACTGTACCTGGACACCTTTTAGTCAGCTGGGCAGCTTCTGTTCTGTCCTAATAGCTTCAACTTAGAGCTGCTCATACAGACAGCTGCTTCTATCAAGAAGCACATCTGGCTCTGTGCAGTGTTATTTTGCATGGTGATGATGAAGTCATGAGGTCTGGTTCCAGCATCCCAGCATGGTGGAGTTGGAAGGCACCTCTGGAACCCTCTGGGGGTTGGACCATCCAGTCCAACACCCCTGCCACAGCAGGGCACCCACAGCAGCTGCCCAGCATCACAATGCCCAGCTGAGTTTGGAAGCTCTCCAGAGAAGGAGATTGCATGCCCTCTCTGGGCAGCCTGCTCCAGGGCTCCAGCCCCCTCACACCGAAGAAATGTCTCCTTTTCAGATGGAACCTCCTGGGTTCCAGTTTGTGCCCATTGCCCTGTTGGTGTGCACCACTGAGAGGAGTCTGGCCCCATCCTCTTGCCCCCCACCTTTTAGCTCTCGCTGAGCATGAATCGGATCTCATCTCAGGCTGCCCTTCTCCAGGCAAAACTGCTGCACTGGTTTGAAACTGAGATTTCCAGGGTGGAGTTTGTAGCCCCGGCTGGAGCTTGTGCCCAGCTCCTTGGATGGACATCACTAATAGTACTTGCAGATCCCCAGCAACGGCCTCTTCACAGCTCCATTGCAACATCCCCTGGCAGGACCTTGTCCCTGGCTCCCACAGGATCCATGCTGTGCTGGGCTCCTCCAGCAGGGAGGAGAACTTCTGCAGACCCAGAAGCAAAAGAGCGTTTTTCCCTGCAGCTTTGAGTGAAACTGGCAGTGAAGCTTCTCCTCCCTTGGTGCAGGGGTCTGTGTGGGGATCTGTGAGCTCCTCTCCTGCTTGGTCAAGGGCATGGGTCCTGCTGGGAATGGGTTAAGTAGGTTTTGCTACAGCCAAGGCTTCTTGGTCAGAGAGAGGTGGGAGTGGCTCTCTAAAAAGAGGATCGAGGGTGTGGGTTGAGTCCTCCTGAGGGAGGAACCCGAGGAACAGCTAAGCCTGGGAAAGCAAGAGCCCAGACCAATTGTGTTGGCCAAAGTTCTTAGATTCTCGCTCAAAGCCACGCCTCGGGACGGGCTTGGAGTGAGCCTGGCCCCAAGTGTGCAGATCTTGGTTTGGGTCAGGTTGGTGAAAACAGCCCTTTAGGGACCACCAGTGGAAGCAGGCCTGCAAACAGCCCCATGGTGGTTAGCTGGGGGTGCTGGGGACACTCCATGGAGTCGAGGGGATCATCCTTGTGCCTGCTTAGCTGGGGGTACCCTGGACACTCCATGGAGTTGAGGGGATCATCCTTGTGCCTGCTTAGCTGGGGGTACCCTGGACACTCCATGGAGTCGAGGGGATCATCCTTGTACCTGCTTAGCTGGGGGTATCCTGGACACTCCATGGAGTCGAGGGGATCATCCTTGTACCTGCTTAGCTGGGGGTACCCTGGACACTCCATGGAGTCGAGGGGATCATCCTTGTGCCTGCTTAGCTGGGGGTACCCTGGACACTCCATGGAGTCGAGGGGATCATCCTTGTGCCTGCTTAGCTGGGGGTACCCTGGACACTCCATGGAGTCGAGGGGATCATCCTTGTGCCTGCTTAGCTGGGGGTACCCTGGACACTCCATGGAGTCGAGGGGATCATCCTTGTGCCTGCTTAGCTGGGGGTACCCTGGACACTCCATGGAGTCGAGGGGATCATCCTTGTGCCTGCTTAGCTGGGGGTACCCTGGACACTCCATGGAGTCGAGGGGATCATCCTTGTGCCTGCTTAGCTGGGGGTACCCTGGACACTCCATGGAGTCGAGGGGATCATCCTTGTGCCTGCTTAGCTGGGGGTACCCTGGACACTCCATGGAGTCGAGGGGATCATCCTTGTGCCTGCTTAGCTGGGGGTATCCTGGACACTCCATGGAGTCGAGGGGATCATCCTTGTACCTGCTTAGCTGGGGGTACCCTGGACACTCCATGGAGTCGAGGGGATCATCCTTGTGCCTGCTTAGCTGGGGGTACCCTGGACACTCCATGGAGTCGAGGGGATCATCCTTGTGCCTGCTTAGCTGAGGGTACTGGGGACACTCCATGGAGTCGAGGGGATCGTCCTTGTGCCTGCTTAGCTGGGGGTACCCTGGACACTCCATGGAGTCGAGGGGATCGTCCTTGTGCCGCGTCGCAGTGACATGAGCTCAGGCAGCCCCCGGACAGCTGAGAACTCCTCTGAGTGTTCTTTTCTCTGTATTTATTTTTGTAGGGCAAACTCGTGTGGCTTAAAAGAGCACAACAGAAGAAGCTATTTTTGTACTTCTCTGTTCATCTGCTTGCCTCACAGCTGGGCTGCTTGTGTTTTAGGACTGGAAAACAGCGCAGCCTTTCCAAGTGTGGCTCAGAAAAAAAACAGATGTTTCAGTTCCTGTCTACTGCTGATGCTCCCAGATGCCATACTTTCAACAGCAGGGCATAGGTGCTGGCACATGGGACCTGGGTTGTGCACAGGAGAGGATCTTGTGGCCACCAGCTTGAAGGAGGTGAATCTACTGCTCTGCTCTACTGAAACAGCACCTGCAGTGCTGCCTCTAGCTCTGGAATCTTCAACACAGCCAGGGACCTGTTGAAACAGGGGTGAGGGAGGCCACAGCAATGATGGGAAGCCCTCTGCTGTGAAGTCAGGCTGAGAGAGTTAGGGTTGTTCAACCTGGAGAAGAGGAGGCTCCAGGGAGGCCTTCTGGTGGCCTTTTAGTGTGTAAAGAAGCTGATCAGAAGCTGGGGACAGACTTCTGAGCAGGGCCTGTGGTGACAGGCCAAGGGGTGATGGCTTGAACTGAAAGAGAGAGATTCAGACTGGAGAGAAGGAGGAGACTTTTAATACTAAGGGTGGTGAACCCCTGATCCAGACTGCCCAGGAAAATGGGAGGAATCATTCCAGATGCAGGTTGTTTGGTGCTCTGAGCAACCACCTATAGTTGCAGGTGTCCCTGCTGAGTGCAGGGGCTTGGACTAGATGACCTTTAATGGTCCCTCCAACCCAAACCGTTCTGTGATTCCGTGATTCTTTGGGGTTCTTGGGCGCTCCAGTATCTTGCAGGGAGCTGTCAGGACAGCTGGCCACGCAATTTCTCCCTACCCAAGTCTCCAGCCTGTCCAGGTGTCAATGCCTTGATGTATTCCTGTGTGAACTTCTCTAGGCGAACCTGCCTTGGCCATAGGGGTTGGATTTAATGACCTCCAGAGATCCCTTCCAATCCCTGCTACTCTGTGGTTCTGTGTGATTTCATCTCCTGGGGCTTAGAGAGCTGAGGAACAGTTGGAAGCTGCAAACGAGATGCAGAGTGGAATGTCTGAAACAAAGTGTTGCAGCCACATTCCTTCTTAGCTAGGTTTTTGACAGGCACCTCTGTTTAAGCTGCTTTTCTTTCTCAGAAAGAGTGGGATGAAGTTTTGGGGGCTTGCCTTGTCACCCACAGACGTATCTCAGGAGCATTGTGAAGACCTTGTGGAAGGGTCTGTGCTGTGCTGAGCTGGTGCAGACAGCATTGTGTGGAACTGGCCCTCAGCAAAGAGTTGTGTTTCAACCCTTCCCATATGAAAAGGGATTGGAAAGCCATTTGGAAAGAGTGAGTTTTTGAAAGGAGGGGTTTGGATGTGGAAAGCGCAGTCAATTGGTACCTTTAGTATTTTGTATTGCTGTACCACCTCTGGGAGTCTGTAGCTTCTGCACAGACACAGCAAAAACCCAGCCCTTATCCAAGACCTGCAGGTGGTCCAAGCAGTCCTGCAGAAGCATAAACTTGGGAGATGGGCACTTGGCTTTGAGGCGTTAGGCAGAGCCGCTGCCATTCTGGTCTCATAAATGATTCCAGCAGTGACTCCTCAGCTATTGGTGTCCCAAAGCTCTCCTTCCACCTAAGCACAGCACAATTTAAAAAAAGCAATCTTCTCCTGTTTCCTAAAAGAAAACAAAACAGTCAGCTGAAATACCATGCAGGGTGATTCCCTGGGAGAAGAGTTTCCAATGGAAAAGATCTTGGCTCCTGCCCAACCTTCTCTAAAGGAGTCGGAGAGGGCAGCTCCTTCTGCGACCTGGGTGATTTTCTGGACGAGGAAGGTTACATAAGCAACGAGTTGGTGAAGCCACTAACCAGGAAAGCTGCTTCACTACGTGGTAAAAGGAGGGTTCCCTGTCCTCCTGGACTCCAGAGACAACTGCAAGTAGAGAGCCACTGAAATGAACGGTGATGTTGGCCAGAGATTCATAAGTAATGAATTAAATCTGTGCAGAGCAAAGGTTTCTATCAGAGTGTGGGAACGTTATTTTACTCCTACGGAGGGAAAACATGAAGTCACTTTGCTTTATAGACTGAACTCTGCCTAGATCTGCCACCTCTGATTACATGGATCAATGCAAGGTTTCTAGCAGAAGCCTGAAAAAATCTGGTGGAGACAAAACGGAGGTGGCAAAGATAAAAGCTCTTAGAAGAGGCCAAGAGTTGGGCTGTGTTAGTCAGCTTGTGGCAGTGAGCAAATTTGCTGTAGCTGTCTTGTGTGGTGAGTTGTGCTCAGAGCAGCAGTGAGAAATGGCTGGGCTTGAAGAGTGGAAAAGAGAACTGCTGCCCCTTTGTGCAGTAAAGCTGTTATAGGGCACAGTGCACACTAGCACAGTACCCTGGAAGCAAAGCTTAAGCTATCTGGGTGGTACTCCAGGCTCTGCTCGACTGACACAACACAATTCCCAAGTTTTAGAGAGAAGACACACCCCATTTTTGGGAGGGTGTGACAGGAGCATCACTGATTCTTGAGGCTGTGTTTCATGCAGCAGAAAATAACTTCAGTAGCTCAGCAGCCAGAGCCTGAACTCCAGGACCCCTGGTTCTCGATGCCTTGCCTCATGCCATTGATTGCAGCCAGCAACTCGACAGTTCTTTATCACCTTTCTGCCTTTCTGGTGCTTGCAGGAGAGTAAATTGTCAAGGCACCAGTGTCACTGTCCCTGGGTAATTTAATTTTGATTGCCTACATGGATTGCATCTGACACAGCCACCAATTCCAATTGCGTTGCCGTGGGCTTGCTTTGCACTGAGTGGAGTGATCAATGATCTTCTCCCCAGTATCAGGTGATAGAAGGAGAGGAAATGGCCTGAAATTGTGCCAGAGGAGGGATGGGTTGGAGATTAGGAACAACTCCTTTGCTGCAAGAGTGGTCAGGGATTGGAACAGGCTGCCCAGGGAGGTGGTGAAGTCCCTGTCCCTGGAGGTGTTCAAGAACTGTGTGGCCATAGCACTTTGGGGTATAGTTTAATGGCCATGGTGGTGTTGGGGTGACATCTGGACTGGATCTTACAGGGCTTTTGTAGCCCAAACAATTCTGTTATTCTTTGTTATGCCCCCAGTCAGACTGGATGTTATCATCTGGCATAATTTGGAACAAGCAGCATTTGAAGGGTTAATTGCAGCTAGCCATCAGAGCTCTACAAGCAGCCAGCAAGGCCTGCTGTTGTGGTCTGTCTTCCTGGGAATTAGCTGTGACACATCCTGTAGCTTGATCCCAGAGCTCCAGAGAGAACTGGGAGTAGAGACTGTGTTAGGGAATCAATCTCCAAGAGCCCCAGTCCCACAGGACACAAAGCATCTCCTGAGGTAGTGGTGTCCTGTGGCAGGACAAGGGGCAGTGCACACAAACTGGAACCCAGAAAGTTCCACCTCAACAACTCGTTTGGTGTGAGGCTGCCGGAGCCCCGGAGCAAACTGCCCAGAGAGGTTGTGGAATCTCCTTCTCTGGAGACTTTCAAGACCCATCTGGATTTGTTCCTGTGTGACGTGCCCTGGGTGATCCTGCTTTAGCTGCGGGGTTGGACTCGATGATCTTTTGAGATCTCTTTCAAGCCCCTGCCGTGCTCTGATTCCTGGAAGGTGGTAAATTCTGCGGCAGCCACGGAGGCTGCACATGGTGTGCTTGAGGCCAGGCTTTACTTCCTACTCTGTCCTCCTGCCTTCCACAATCAGGGAATTGCAGCGCATACCTTGGCTTGGGAAGGAAGCCGAGCTACTGGGGGCAGTGTTGTCTAACAGCTGGGACGCGGAGAGGGAAGTGGGACTCGGTGGTTGTGCTTTCAGTTGTGACCCTGCTGGTGTGAGCTGAGCTGTCGCCGGTTGCTCTGCGCTCAGCCTGCCCTGTCTGAACGGGGGGGCTGGGGCGTTGTGCTGCTCCTTCATGGGAATCCAATGCTTGCACAGGGCTGGAATGCTGGGCTGCTGGATAAATGCCTTGGATTTCTGCTTCCTTGGTGCTGGGCCATCCTGGTGAGAAGGGTTCTGCTAGACTTAACTCTGTGGGCAGCTGAATCTGAGCAAGGTAAAGAACACAAAGCACTCATTCTGACCATCTTATGGATAACCTTGGTCCTGCCTTCCCGCCCCCTTCTTGCCATCATCCTTTGAGTTAAACACTTAGCCCTGTGCTTTTGTGGCATGTGCTGTGACTCTATGACACTGCATGACAGGTAGCAGCAAGGACCTCACTGTGCTGTCCCAGCTGGACAACCCTTTGGATTTCTTTTTAACCAATCTAAAATAAACCAAAGTTGTGTTTTCTGCACAGCTTTGTCTCTCGTTTCCAGGTAATGCCATCAGTTTTCCAAACAGAAATATCTCAGCTCCAAACAGGGACTCAGTGCTGACTCCAGCCCAGGCTGCCAGCTCCTCAGAGGAACGTGGCTGCTCCCTGTGGGCTCCTCAGGGCTGAAGGACATGCAACTGAGACCTGAGCTTGTAGCATCAGGCTGCAGGTACAGAGATTGATGCACAAAGCCAGAGAAATGCTACTGGGGCAAGATGGTCCCTCTCAGCAGGCCTGTGGATCTTCCTCCTCTTGGCAGGGTGGTTTTCCAGTGCACCTCCAGTCTTTCTTTAACACCACAAAGCTCATTTCAGTAGCAGATTTTGGGGTTTTGGTTTGTTTTTTTTTTTTTCTTTATTAAATCTAGAGTAAAAAAAGCCCTCAGGAGGAACTTCATCTTACTGCTGGGATGAGACATGGGCCTGTGGCAGGGATAGTCCCGGTTCTCTTTCTGTCTTCAACCTAGTTTTGTTTCTTTTAACTTCTTGGGATCCTAATTCTTGTTTCTTGTGGGCTGTCTGGCAGTAGCAAAACTAGTCCTTGGGTGATGAAGAACAGAATCATTAAGGTTGAAAAATACCTCTTAAGATCATCAAGTCCAACCTTCCACCCAATCCCTCCATGATCACCAGACCATGTCATGGAGCACCACATCCTCTCATTTCCTGAACACCTCCAGGGATGGTAACTCCACCACCTCCCTAGGCAACCTGTTTCAGTCACAGAATCACAGAACGTCAGGGGCTGGAAGTGACCTCAAAAGCTCAAGCGGTCCAAGCCCCCTGCCAGAGCAGGATCACCTTTCCCAGATCACACAGGAACGCATCAGGCAGGTCCTGAATATCTCCAGAGAGGGAGACTCCACAACCTCTCTGGGCAACCTGTTCCAGTGCCTGACAATTCTTGCAGGAAAGAAATTTTTCCTAACATCCAAAAGAGGCAGCATTTCCTGCGTGGAGGGACCAGAATGCCCAATATAAAATGTAGAGGTTTGGTTTTCTCTCTGTTTCATGGCACCATGGTCTGTGTGGGCTTGCAGAAAAGACCCAGAGCTCTAGGAACTGGGTTGGTTTTTTTTTGGTGGGGGGGAGGGTGTTGTGCTGAGAGCCCTGGGCAGGATTGGGACCCCATAGTGCTGGGCAGTCTGCACAAGCACACTGAATAACAGACCTTATCCTCAGGATCTGGCAATGAAAATAGACAAGGCAAAAGCAGAAGGAAGTCTTCCTGTTTTTCAGCTGGGTGAGACTGCCCAGTTTCACGCTCACAGAGAGAAGGGAGTTGCCTTAGGTCATGCAGGGAGTTTGTGTCCCAGCCCAGCACTGAGCCCTCCTGGCCTTCTGAGGTGCAGCTGAGTGTGATAAACGCGTGGGCTTGCGTGTGCACATGGGGCCAACCTGATGTGAAGGTCTTGCTGTGTGAGGTGACTTGGTGGGGGTGCAGGTGTGTTCAGATGCCACTGGTTTGAAGCATCTTCAGACTGACAGAGCTGCCTTTGCTGTCTTCCTAGAATGGTTTGGGTTGGAAGAGATCTTCCAGATCCATCTAGATCCCAGCCCCATGCCATGGCTAGGGACACCTTCCACTAGACCTTTTAACATCCCTTCCAGCCCCAACCATTTTGTGATTCTAGACCAGGCTGCTCAAGGCCTCATCCAGCCTGGCCTTGAACACCTCCAGGGAGGGAGCAGCCACAGCCTCCCTGGGCAACCTGTGCCAGTGTCTCACCACCCTCACTGGAAAGAACTTCCTCCTAACATCTAGCTTAAATCTTTCCTCTTCCTGTTTAAACCCATTACTTCTCATCCTGTCATTGCAAGACATTGTCAATAGTCCCTCCTCAGCCCTCCTGTAGGCTTCCTTCAGATACTGGAAGGCCACTCCAAGGTCTCCTCAAAGCCTTCTCTTCTCCAGGTTGCAGAACTCAAACTCTCGTAGCCTGTCCTCATAGCAGAGCTGCTGCAGCCCTCTGAGCATCTTTGTGACCTCCTCTGGACTCACTCCAACAGTTCCATGTCCTTCTTGTGCTGGGGGCTCCAGAACTGCACACAGGACTCCAGATGGGGTCTGAGGAGAGCAGAGCAAAGGGGCAGAATCCCCTCCCTTGCTCTGCTGCCCACACTGCTCTTGCTGCAGCCCAGGACTTGGCTGCTGCCTGGGCTGCACTCACACTGCAGCCTCATCTTGAGCTTTTCATCACCCCAGACCGCCAGGTCCTTTTCCTCAGGGCTTAGAGGGCTTTTCCAACTGGAGCACCTCTGCTATGAGGACAGACTGAAAGAGTTGGGGCTGTTCAGTCTGGAGAAGAGGAGGCTCCAGGGTGACCTTATTGTGGCCTTCCAGCATCTGAAGGGACCTACACAAAAGCTGGGGAGGGACTTTTTAGGCTGTCAGGTAGTGACAGGACTGGGGGGAATGGAGCAAAGCTGAAGGTGGGAAGATTCAGACTGGATGTGAGGAGGAAGTTGTTCAGCATGAGAGTGGTGAGAGCCTGGAATGGGTTGCCCCATTGGGTGGTTGAGGCCCCATCCCTGGAGGTGTTTAAGGCCAGGCTGTAGCCAGCCTGATCTAGGGTAGGGTGCCCCTGCCCATGGCAGGGGTTTGGAACTGGATAATCCTTGAGGTCCCTTTCAACCCTAACCAATTCTATGATTCTCTCACAACAAACTCTTGTAAAATGTCTCTTCACAGCTTTCTTGTAGGCCCCCTTGAGGTACTGGAATGCTACTCTAAGGTCTTGTCCAAATCCCCAGGGTGTGCTTCATTTCTGGAGCGAGCAGAGGAACATTTTGGCACCACATCCTTTCAGTGCCTTGGCAAGAGCTGTTCTTGCAGCAAGCCCTGCTCCTGCTGTGCTTGGGGGTCCTGCCTCTGCAGCCCTCTGCAGAGACCTCCGGGCAGCAGAATTCCCCGAGATGCGTTGGGTGTGAGGAGAAGAGCACCATTTCCTCACGAGCTGCTGGCAGGGTTCTGGATTAATCATTACTGCACTTAATGGGGTTTCTCTCAAAGCTAGACCCATCTGCATCACCTGATGCCTCGACAGGCAAAACCAGTGGGTATCAGATTTTGGCATGGCTGTGCCACCCGGAGCTGGGCTTTCTGCAAGGCACCAGGGAATGGAGAGCAATGGTTAATAGGTAGGATGGAGTTAATCATTCACTGAATTCCTTCCCTACAAACTCTCTCCTCAGTAGTTGGTTGTTGGGTTTTTTTTCTTTTTTGGTGTGTTGCTGGAAAGGAAATGAGGGTATGTGAAGCAAAACCATACTTCACAAGTCACAGTAGCCCTGGTGTGTGGAGCATTTCTTGCTTTGTGCTGAGGGTGGAGCTTCCCTGGGGCAGGAGTTGCTTGAATGATCTGATAGAGCTAAGCAGTGTTGGCAAATCCCACAGATCTGCACCTCTTTTTTTTTGGATGCTTGGGCCGGAGATTGGAGAAAGAAAGGAAATATCTGAACTTTCATGTCCCTGAGACCAAAGATTGGTATTTTTCTCACAGCAGTCAGCAGCATCACCAACAGCTCCAACAGAAAGGGGGGGGGGGGGAACAACAACATATCTTAATTAATAAAATAACAGGGATGCAGTTACTTAGAAGAGACTAGCCCTGCCAGCCAAAACGTGAGTCAGCCCCCTCTCATAAATCCCAAGATTAAAAATAAACCAAAAAAGGCCAAATGTTGTTGCCTTCTGGGTTTTGAGCCTGAAATGTCATCTAGGAGACATTTGAAGGCATCTGTGCTTCTCAATAAGGAGATGTGGAGGAGAAAAAAAGACTTCAGCACAATAAAAGGGGAGGGGAAAATAGAGATTATCATTAAATGCCATGGTTCTAGGAGACAGCTTTAGAGATCTCATCACTTCTTTTACAGCAAGGCTGAGTATGGCTTCTAATTCCCTTCTTGGAGTAAAAGTGGGTCATCTAAAGCCAGGTACCATGGGACTAGGTACAGGAATTGGTTAGGATTCAGGTGAGGTTGATAAAGAGGCAGCTGAAATCTTGAGGGTCACTTTTCATCGAATCACAGAATGGCTTGAGTTGGAGGTGACCTTAAAGATTGTTGGGTCCAACCCCTCTGCTCAGGGCAGGGACACCTCCCTCTAGCCCAGGTTGCTCAAACCTCATCCAGCTTGGTCTTAAACACTTCTAGGGATGATTTGTCATATGACCAGGTGGATTTCCAAATTTTCTGCTGTTTAGAGGTAAAGATTTCATCTATGGCTAACCCAGGGTCGTACCAAAGCCTTTGATCCAGCAGTCTGAGTCAGCCTTCCTCTCATCCCCAGTCCTGATTCACCTCCTAAATACTTCTCACACATCAAGAAATTTTATCTCAGGTCTTCTGTCTTTTACCTGTTTCTGAGTTTGCAGAGTGGGGGATAGTGGTTACCAGAGTGGCTGTAGAGTTGGGGATGTGATGTGCCCAACTGTGACAGATCTTTTGTCTTCCTTGGGAGCACTGACTTGAACCCAGGAGATGTGACTGTAACTGGGACCTGCATGTTCAGGTGTATTTAGTGGCTAGCACCAAATTCAAGCCCTGTGAAGTACTTAATGGGAAAGGCAAACTCCTGCAGCACTCTGATTTCCAATTCTTCCAACTCTGCCACCTCCCTGGGCAACCAGTTGGAACAGGCTGCTCAGGGAGGTGGTGGAGTCCCCATCATAGAGTCATAGAATGGTTTAGGTTGGAAGTGAGCTCAAAGATCATCTAGTTCCTATCCCCCACCATAGGCAGGGACACCTCCCACTAGTACAGGTCACTCAAGGCCTCAACCAACCTGGCCTTGAACACCTCCAGGGAGGGAGCAGCCACAGCCTTTCTGGGCAACCTGTTCCAGTGTCTCACCACCCTCACTGGAAAGAACTTCCTCCTAACATCCAGTTTCAATCTCCCCTCTGCCAGTTTAAACCCATTGCCCCTTGTCCTGTCATTACACATCCTTGTCAATAGTCCCTCCCCAGCCTT